>JABUQX010113034.1:0-22500 GCA_015478945.1 Trachelipus rathkii | reverse complement strand
TAAAAGATTTAATTTAAAATTAAAACAAATATATTTCGGTTTATTTCTCAAAAAATATATTTTTATTTTTTTGTTTTACTAAAGTAATTTTAGAACAGTGAAATCACTTTGATTATCAATAATATATATCATCCATCTTGGTGTTCAAATTGTAATTATGACTGATGAACATCAAGTACTTATTAGATCTCCCATCTTCACTGAACCCCATCAAGGACTATCGGGTCCTTCCATTTCTCCTTTGCAATTGGAAAAAAAAACATGTGGTTGATATGGTCAAATTTATCACATTTTGGTGGTATTGATGTTTTCTTTCGCTTATTCCATTGATCCTTCAATGATGATACGAATGCTCCGTTGTATATATCTTTGTGATCCACTTTTGTTGATTTTGATTAAAGAACTTTTGCCTTATTCACTGACCTAACATACAAAAGTCTATTCTAAATAACTATAGAACTTAAAAAAAAAAGATATTCGCCCTAAGTTATAAGCATATCTTGTCCTCAAAAGATTGCAACAAATGGAAATGCAGTGTCAATTATCAACTGAATCAATTGAACAGTTCCTTTTCCATTGGCATTTTCGATTTCTAAATCATAATCCAATTTTTCATTTACACTTGATTATTGTATTTAGGACTTGCGTATTTAAGTTACCTAAAAAACGAAGAAGCAAAACTCAGAATAATAACATTTTCAACATTTAGGTACGATATTGAAAACTTTATGGAAACAATACCAAGTAATCAGACTATTATATTACATACTGCATCACATATATATATATATAATTATATATATTTATAAATATATATATATAATACTATATTATATATATATTATATAATGTAATTTATATATATATATATATTATATATTATATACTTATATATATATATATACTTACATACAGTAATTTGCAATTCGTGTGCTCGTTTTAGAACAAGATTATGATGAAAATTTTAACGCAAAATATAAATTCATTCCTTAAGAGCGATAGAACGTTAAAACACATGCAGTGAATAATTAGTATTCAACAATTAATGTTATAATGAAAATTTCCTTGAATAAATTATATAGATATTAAATGGAATTCACCATAGTTGGGCAGCTCAGATCATAAATCGATTGATTGTTTACAGAAAGGAAAGAGGAGAAAGTTTGAAAGGACAGACTTTTAATACTTATATTTAAAATGCCTAATACAACGTTAAATATATTATTATTATTATTATTAATTATCATTCATTATTATTTATTATTATTTATTTTCTTATTATATTATATTATTATTATTAATCTATATTAATTCATTATTATTAGTATTTATAATTATATTATATTCATTTTATATTATTATTCTTATAATTATTATTATCTATTATTATCATTAGTGACCAGTTTTGTCATTCATTATTACATTTTTATTATATATAATAATATAATCTTAGTTATATTTGTTGTATTTATTTTATAATTTTTAATAAAGGATGTAACATTATCATATCATTAATTATCGTTAATTATTATTACTTAATTATATTATATATTATATATTAATAATTATTAAATTATTATTATTATTATTCTTATCTTATTCTTATATTATTATTATTATTATTAATTATTATTATTATTATAATTTAATTTATAATTATATAGGTTTAATTATTCAATTATTTTATGTTTATTTATTATCCATTGATCATTATTAATATTTTATTATTTCATCTATTATTATTACGATTTCGATTAGTTATTATCACTAATTTATTATTATCTATTATATATTATTTTATTATTATTATATTATTATTATAAGCCCTTTGAAATTCATTCTTTTTTGAGTTGTGCCACTATTACAAAGCTGCGAAATCGTTTCATCAAGTGCTGACATGAACTTCGACACGGTATTTGAAAGTGGCAAAGTTGACCAAAAATAATATTTTATTGTCCCTTCAAAAATGAGGAGAAAGTATTCTTGACATAAGTCTCCAAGTAAAAGAAATCCTACAGGAAGCTAGGAATTAGGTACTAAAAGGACATGATGTGACAATACAGCTGAAATTATAAAATAAATTTAAAATTTTCCGCACAAATAAGTTACCTGTCACAATTCTCATGAATTTAATCTTGAAAAATACGATAAAAATTAGTGTCCAAAAGCGTCCAAAGTTCTCCTTTTTAAGCGCAAAGAAAACAAGTTAAGCTCTACTACTCAAAGTCATCGATTAACTCGAAGATTGTCAACCTTCATTTCCAGTCATCCCCCTTCCCCACCCTCCAAAAAAATATAATTCCAACAAATCTGCCTCTTTTCTTGCTAAGGATCCTTACTCTCAATACAGATATAATATATAGTGCTATAAAACAATAATATATAGATAATAATAAAATAAATACAATAAAAATATATAAAATAACATATAAATAATATATATATAATAATTAACTATAAGATACATATAAAATAATAAAAATAAAATAAAATCTCTTATTTTTAATATATAAGAAATATAATGAATGAATTATATATATATAAATATATATAAAATATAATATATAATATATATAATAAAAAAATATATATAAATAAAATATATAAAAAATATAAAATAATATATATAACAAAATGTATAGAAAATAAAACCCACTACACCCTCATAATAATAATATATATTAAATAATAATAATAATATATAATATATATTAAATATAATTATATATATATATAAATAATAAATATTAATATAATATTATATAAAATTAATTTATATATATTATGCTGACTCTCTATGTCATTCAACTTGACAAATTACGACACTATACACAACTACGACACCATCAAAAGCACAAAAACGCAAACCTTTGTCTAGACCCTTAAATATTTCTAAAGCGTACGTTCTTTTTAGATATTTCTTGTGAACCATCAAAATATAAATTCTCTGATATTACTTGGAACCATCAAAATATATTCATAGTATTAAGATATATGTTAATCATCCGCGGATGAAGATGATAATCTTCAAAATATTTCTGATATTTCGTACTGAACCATCAAAATATGTTCTGATCAGAGTTGGAACAATCAAAAATATTTCTTGACATTTCGGAACATCAACATATTTCTTAAGGTAATTCTATTAAAACCCATCAAAGATAATATCGTGATATTTTATGGTAATCATACAAATAATATTTCTTAGATTTTCTAATGGAACCATCAAAAATATTTCAAGTATTTGATGAGAATTCAAAAACTTATAAAATTATTCAGCGCATGACCTTAAATTAATGTGCTGGAAAGCATTGGAATCAAGTATATTTCTTTGATCAATTTATTTGGGAACAAATAATCAAAATATTTCTTATATTTCATGGAATAATCAACAATATTTTTGATATTTTTTAGGAACTCTCACGCAAGCCGGGGATAATCATTTTTGTAACCACAAACATTTCTGATATTTCTTGGAACCATCAAAAATATTTCTTATATTCTTATACAACATCAAAATATATTCTTATAATTATTCAAAACCATTCGCAATGTAGTTTAAAGATTGATTCCAACCTCAAAACAGCACTTTACATATTAGAAATAATCATATTATTCTTATTTGATACTTGAGGACCATCCATAATGATTGTCTTCGGAGGTATTCTATTGACATCAAAATATTTCTATATCTTGAACCAGCAAAATATTACTTGTATTCTTGAACACTCAAATTTTCATAGATAATTCTGTGGACCAAATAATGTCTTCTCCAATTTTCAAAGTGGCACCATAACAAAACATTTCTCGTTATACAAGCTTCAAAGATTAGGTGATCTAGAAAATTCTTCAGATACCTCAGAATACTAGCTCTTTATTGAATGAAGTTCTCCTTTGTATGGAGTACGCCACCCATAATCTGGGGTGAATTGGCTTCCTTATCTGGAATTTTTTTTAAAGGGTGAAAGTCTGTGTCCCTCCAACTGATTTATTGCCGTTCAAACTGATTGCGTACTCACCCTTCTTATTTTACCGCTATTGCAACGGACACTCTTTGCGACAACATAAAGTTACATACCTTCTCCAAAAAAAAAAAATTATATATCCTATAATATAACTAACTGGCTTTCAGAACTTCTAAAAATACAGAAGGAATTTCATAAATAAGGAGTAAAGCTCTGGAGTATATATTTGCTGGTTGAACCAGGTTGATGAGTTAAGGCAGCTGAGCTGAAACCCCATTGTCCTGAGTAAATAATAAAAAAAATAAATAAAATAATTGCATAGAGGCACTGTCAACAAAAGTAGTATCAAAGTATTAAGGTGTAGATTTTAATTCGAATTTGCCGAAAATGAGAGTGCAGGTCACTATAGTTTTTACATTTAATATTATGCACGGTTATTTGGACTTTAACCTGACAAGAAGTGTATGCTTATTTGATGACTATATATATTATTAATATATATATATATATATATAATAATATTATATTAATATAATATAAAATATATATATATATATAGATTAATACATATTATATATAATATAATATATTTATATATATTATACTATATATTATATATATATATATATCCCTTTGAGAAATAATTCACCTAGCATCTAAATTCATATTAAGACTATGCTTTTCTTTGCAAAAAAAATGATTTCATAGCGTTGTCCAAACGCGAAATATTATTTCCTACAGACTAACGGAAAAATATTTCAAAAAATAAATAATTAAGAAGGAAACTAAAAAAAAAGCAAACAAAAAAAGTACACAGATAAAAAAATGGTATAACACACACAAATAAAAAAAAATATCTTTCTCACTATATATAATAAAATATATGATTATATATATATATGATATATATTCTAATAAATTTATATAATATATATATATTAATAATATATATATATTAATATATATAATATATTTAATATATATATATAATATAATATATAATAATATAATATATCCACCCCAATAGAACTACCTAATACTTTTGGGATTCATAGTTATTTTGTTTATTTTCCTAATTTGCAGAAGAGGGGTCAGTAAATTAAGTATAGCTGTCAGTTTGCAAATGATTCAAGAGTACTTGAGGGTGGGAATATTTTTTGAAATTAATAAATATTTGCTTTTAAAACTGAATTTTAAGAAACTTGATGTGAAATAAACACTGATATACTAGGCAAAGGCTTTTTACGCAGGTTTTCCTTTCTTTTATTAAGGTTATTTGATATCATAGAAACAAGAAAAACCACACGCACACACACACACTATATAATAATATATATATATTATATAATATATATATATATATATAATATATTATATATATATTAATATATATAATATATATATATATATATATATATATATATATATATATATATATTCAATTTTTTAGTGAGATTTTCTCCAACGTTGCAGGAATTGAAGTTGCTCTCTTATGAAAGTATTTTCACCGACTTGTCACCGACTTGTCACCGACATGTCACCGACTTCGAAACAGAAATCATAAATGCAAGTATACGTGAAACTCTCAGAATGTTCAGAAAAGGCTGCATCTTCCAACTTGAAAAATATATCTATTCGATATTGTTTTTCTTAGAAAACGAAACTGTACATGATTCAGAATCAAGAAGACAGAAAACAGTGTCAGTCTTCGCTTGGGCATCAAATCTTTGTCACTTAACCCTGGTTACGTCATAAGCGAAAAGCATAAACTTTTATATTAGTTATGTTTAATCATCTACTGTACTTAAAGTCTGAAATTTTTTTTTCTTCAAATAATAACAATCAATAACTTTTAAATCGAATAAAAAAAATTTCTTGCAGGAGAACAATCCCGAGGATTGCACTTCCCGCAGGAGGTAATGGGAAGCGTGTCCTTTTGAGGGACCATCCCGATGTTCTCGCCCAACCGACTCTGTCTTGTGGGTATCACCAGATCAAAAATGCAGCAGTAGATTCTTCGATCGAGCAAACGTGAACCCAGGGGACAATCAACTATTTATTACCTACTCGCCTCATACAGGTGGGAATCTATAGCCCACTCAGTAATATTCGTATCAAACAATAAACTCCCTCTCATCAAACAACCCAATATCCTAGGTTTGAACTTTGACACTCATATGATATTCACCTACAATACCACAATTCAACATTAAGAAATTAGATACCGTACAAAATAAACCTTCTCTTTACACCCATCCACCATCTTACTAACTGGAGCAAAAATTCTCCCTTTAAAATTCTATCTTGACATGATAGACTGCTAAATATACAGTAAATCACTCCCAACATTACAAGAAGGGAAAAAAATTACACCAGCATTATACGATTCTAATATATACAACACTCTTCCCCCCCCCCCCCAATCCCTCCCCCCCCCACCTCAAGATACTATCATCATTAAACACATTCACACACAATTAACACTAAGAACGGTATCCGCATATTCAAATAACACCATACTCCAAAACACGTCCGCTCGAAATATCCCCTAGGGAGCAAACTTTGGAACGTCAAACCTGAATAATTCTCTCCAGTCTCCGCTCTAGCCACCATCCTCCCTTTCAAGAATCCAAATTTTGAATCAATAAAGCACTCTCCCCTCAATGATAAAGATGTTTTTTTTATCTAGAATTCTAGATTAACAAAAAAATAGGAAATCTCTTGCTAAACTGCAGTGCTTTGACAGGACATCAGGCCACAAACTCACCACGCTATTTTCTAACCGAGAATCTCTGGGCTAGGCCATGCTTATTGTGATGGCACAATGTCTCGGAGGTTAGCCCTCGGTTTATCGAAAGGAGGGGAGCGGGTGGCGACAATATATAGTAATTATTTCATATATATATCTATATATACATCACTTAGTCCTAGAATATCTAATCTATTTCATATAAACATATAACGATATATAAACTTTTGTATATATATATAATATGATTACAATATTCGATTTTTCATTGAACTTACCAGGAAATGTTCTAACCGTAAAAAAAAGAAATAAGATTCAGACTACATAGATATGGAGAAATGTTTGGTACATCAACAATTTCATATTTACATGTTCAAATAGTTTTTCTAGTTGCACGGACTAACTCCCCCGCCCACCCCCCAGCGCTACCACCACCAAAGCACTATTACGATCATTAATATTATTCACATGTTCGTGTTCCATACATTTGTATCTTTCAACCTTTCTGTTTTCTCCACTAGAAGAGAAAATCCACATTGAAAAATGGGAAACTTTCATAATTTTTTTAGTTGTTATTCTTAGCAATTAATTTTAATATCTTATTTGTTTTTTTTTACTCTCCTTCATTGGCCTGCCTTCACTTCAAACAATTCAAATAAGTGTTTCCATGGGGGAAATAAAAAAATCCTTTGCCAAGGGGGGGCGAAAATGTGTATAAATAATTACCGATCAATTAGTAACATAATATACTCCCGGGTATTATATTATATATATATATATACTATATATAATAATATTATATATATAATATATATAATATTTTCTAACAAATTTGGATTTCAGCTCTTCATATATATATATATATATATATATTAAAATACTTAAAAGTTTACTTAACGGCGTCTACACGTTAATGTGCAATTTACCTTGAATTGATGAATTGATGAATCGATGAATGGGATGAAAATAAACATCTCTTTTAAGGGTTTGAAGAACACTTCTGAAAAGGATTTGTATTAGTGAATATCGATGGGTACTTTGACTAACATATTTGAATTCAATGAAATATAGTGCGGAAAGAAGGTCTGTTATGCATCAGTGCTTTGTCTCATCAAGAGAATAGTGTACCAGCGTGCGTTCCCGTAACATATTTGGAAGGTTTTAATGTGTTTGCCATGTTAAAAAATTAAATATTAAAATTATTTAAATCTATTAATTATTAATTATTTAAAATTTAAAATTATTAATATTGCATTATATAATTAGTTACTAAAATTAATTAGAAAACAATAGGTTAATCAACCAGGAACGTAAGAGGGCCGGTCACACGGGTAACACCTAACGTGCATAACGTCCCGAAACGTAACCAACCATAACGCTACACCTTAACCTAACTCTAACGTAAAAGTAACGTAACCGAAACTAACGTAACCCTAACCCTAACCTAACCTCCATTTCACTCCCCATAGAACACCTATTTATGTATCATAGAGGCCTCCCGTTCCGTGATTTTTTTTTTTTATCCGACTTCCCGTTCCGTTTAGCCGTTAAGTAATTCTGTCCATATTATATATATATATATATATAATATATATTATACTATATAGTATTATATATAATATATATATATAATATATATATACTTATATATATATATATATATATATATATATATACTATATATATATAATTATGTTTAATTAAATTTATTAATAAATTCTTTTATAATAAACATATATATATACTATATATAAACTATATATATAAATATATATATATATATATATACTATATAAACTAGGGTCCTCTCTGTGCTAAATATTCCGGACAGAAACTTCATGCCAAAGCACCAATATAAAAACTCATTGGGGGGAGGGGGGACTTTTGGGGGGGGGGAAATGGGATCTTCTTTTTAAAAAAAGCTTACGATAAGACCTTAAAAAAGTACTAAATGTTTAAATGTTTACGCAAATGAGTTGTTCATTACAACCTTATCGCAGTTGGCAAGCCCTGTTTAGCAGGCGTACCAATTTATGTGTATTGTATAATTGTAAATAGTAGAATAAACATTTTTTAAAAAAGAAACAAAAATAAAACAAATATTTAATAGTTGCCCTCTTTTTTTTATTTATTTAAAAAGGATATTATAAAAAAAAAGAACCAAAACGATAAGAAATTACACAAAGAACGTGAAAGTTGATTTTCTATAATGGAGGGAAACTAACCATCCGATATTTTCCTTTAATGGGGATTTTAGTTTTTTTTTAAAAAATCATCAAAATATTCAACGTCAAAGGAATTCAATAGAGAGGAAGGAAAAGGTTAAGGATCTCCCGTTGTCATCCTTCCTTCTTACATCCTTTATTCTTTCTATTAAGGGTATATATATATATATACTATATTATATAAAAATATAACAATCAACAGTACACATGTCACTTATATATATATACAGATACATAATATAATGAGATACAAACATACACTTAATTAAACATATATATTTATATCTTCATATAAATATATATACCTATATATATATCAGGTATCACGTATCATATCACATATATAGTATATACAATAGTAATAATATAAATACTCTCATTAAACCCCCCCCCCCCCCATGATGTGAGACGAGTAGCTGGGATACGATCCCGGACCCTAGCAGAATGAGCGTGCAGTGTTTGACCACTACAGCTACGACGAGCCGTTGTGTTGTAGTGGAGCGGGAACGCGTGGGAACGGCGTTCCCACACTGGTTTTCCACAGAAAAATAAAAATATTTAGCTCAATTTATTACTGGAAATGTATATTTGATTTTTGATATAAAATGATGAGTGGTAAATAATAAAACAATTACTTTACAAGACATTTGTAACTTGATTTGATGTTGATCTTAAATAATAAATGCAAAATATCCGTTGTAAGAGGCTTGCGAAATAAAAAATCCCTCAAGTAGGAAACACTGTTGCCTGGCGCGACTCCGCGCATCGGCAACGTTCGGTCTGTTGGTAACTTTCGAAAGTTGTCTTCAATATCTGTCATTGTGCCGTGCGCTTACCGTCCTCAGTGGTTCGCGTTTACGCTTTACGTTGCTTGTCGGTAGCCGGTTGTTTAATAGTACCAATAATCAGACGCAAGGATCTGAAGCGGTGAACGCAATACCTCGAGTGTCAGCGTACTGCATTATTTGGAATCGTGTCAAACCGAATAAATCAAAAAACACTTCTGTTTCGTTCTTTTTCAAATTAGAGGCAACACAACATAAAGATATAGGCGGAACATTCGTAATCGAGGGATTCAGAATGATAAAAGTGTGGTTTACCGGCGAACAGCCTGTAAGTTTCTTAGCTTCTGTAAGTTTGCTTCATCTTCCCGGCCAACACCGGACGTCTGAAAATGGTTATCAAAATGGCCTTCTATATGGTCTAAGGCATTTTGTTGGGAACGCAAAAAAGAAGGCGTTCCATCTGGCTTGATTATGCAAAAAAAAACGGTAAGCTTCAGGCTTATACATTCATTGTTGAAAGTAAATCATAACTGTTCCCAAACAAAATAATCAATCTAGCACTGAACATTACAATCACTTTTCAATGTTATACTCTCCCAAGGATTCATATTGTTTTGCTGCAACATCAACACAATCAATATGGCTAGAGATCCAGATAATGACTTTTTTTCCCCTGAAGCGGATAAGGAAACTATTGAAAATATTTGTGATAAAATGAACATGTCCACCCTTAGTAGAAGGCTTTTCACCACTAGAAGCAGCAACGAACCATCTACACGGACCGACAATAACGAAAAAAAATATATTTCACTTCTTTCAGAATTGCAAGTGCTTGAAAGCAAAAGCTGGCCTCCCAACAAATCAGTTGGATACTGTGAAAAAAAATCGAAAAACTCTGTGCAAGATTCAGGTTGAATTTAAACAAAATTAAAAACAGCTTCAGAGATTATCTAGAAAACAGTACGGTCATTCCAAAGGATTTAAACCCACTGATGAATTGCTCCAAGCTCATTCCTTGCAGTTCATCAGTGTGTGAACGGGGTTTTAGTCATAATGCGATATTTAATAATGGATTCGCAACTAGAACATGACTGACCATCGAACACGTATCAGCCCTATCAATGTTTATAAGATCTGAATGGCCCAAATATCCGACATTGGGATTCCAGAAACATTACGTCAGTGATATGGTATACGGCACACCCGCCAAAGCTGCGAACCTGATTAATACGAGCTCGACTGATGCGTAACATTAACCCGACAAAAGAAGAAGACGCATTTGCTGGCAGCCTGATTATGTTGTAAACGGATCTCTTGGATTATATTTTTTTGGATTTGGTTTTATCTTTTTCTAAGTAGAACTCTTATTTAGTTTGATAGAACTGATGTTTTATTAATTTAAAAAAAATGAGGTTATGTTAGTTAGGTTAGTTTACCCTACATAAGAATAGTTGAATAAAAGACATTCATAACCTTATATCTTATGAATTATGTACTGCAGTTTGGCAAACCATTAATAAAATGTTAATCTAAGTAAAAATCCTAAAGAGCTATAATAAGGTGGTACTACTTTATTCTTAATTTTTCTTCACTTTTCTTTTAATTTGTGCGCGCGATATTCTTTAATAAATTCCTGAAGACTCAGCGTTATTTCCACGCGAGCTCAGATAAATTTGTATTATCTTGGAAAATGCAATCCTTGGTGAAAATTTGTCTAGGTGGCACTTTTCCCTTATAATTGACATCCGCCAAACTCATTCCTCACACTGTAGAAAATTTGACACTACCAACCACTGTAACGACGCAGACACAAAGGAAGAAATCCGAGCAATACTCTTCTACTGTTTCCAAGGCAGCAGGCTATTACTACGTATTCCTGTCCCGGCTCGCCACTCGAACGTAGAGGGCCAAACAGGCGGTGCCGGCGCAAATGGTGGAATAATAATACCAAGACCCGGGGTTATTATGTATAAGTGAATAAGTGAAATGCAATACCCTGCAATCAAATTTGTATTTGTAAAATACGTCAGGCTGGGTAGGGATTTAGACACAATAAACAACATAAATTAAGATACATGCCAGTAGCGGGGTATTTGAGTCAGCAAGAATGTCGTGTCAACTTCTCAGTTAACGTAGGCAGTCAACTCGGCAACGGCATGTCAATATCATAGCTGCGACGCGACCGACTCCGCGGCCCATCGTACACCTTCAAGTCAGCCCTTGTCGGCTCGCTCTCCAGCACGACCAAAACCACTCAATTGGGCTCTCGGTCTACCACCACGCATACTACTCTCTCTACCTCTCATCCCTCACTCCCCGCCGAGATATGCGTGCGGCAACACCCATGAATCCCCACGATACTCACGGTCAACGTGATGCTCGTCCCGACCGAAGTCACGCAGCGCCCGGGATGTTGCTTCGATCTCCAATAAAAATGTACATCAAAGACGCACTAAAACGATTCAACATCCAGAAAGATACAATGGCTCAGCTTGACTAACACCAAACACACAAACACGTTAGCACAAAGATATATAGCTTGCTGGAATGATTTCCTCTGCGCTGTGTAAATTGTCAATCTGCCAGCTTTGAAAAAAACCACGAAGCTTCACGAATAGCTTTGTACAGCATATTTATCGCGGAGTTTTAGCGAAGTAAATCTCTAACATAAACTCATCTCTAGCCACGCTTCCAATATACTGTCTATCTAGTGTGCGGCTTGGTCACATCTTATGTGCCAAGTATTTCAAGGGACATTGCTGCGTTTATTTAAGCTATACCTATAAACAAGCTAAATTACAATGAACCACCCCACTAGTGACATTATTCTTCATTCATGTTTATAGTGTGAATTGGTAAGCAATCTCTAGGCTGATATTTCTTCTGCACAACCACACCAAAGTAATACTACTTTTGCATGAGTTGGAATCAAAGGTCCTGATCTACATCCTCAATAGAAATTTAAATAACAATAAATTTTTACTATCGTTTCCATGACTATAGTACTCTATATGTGGAAAATAATGTAAACTAAGATATCATTGGACTATAATTGCACATATATATATATATATAATATATATATATTAATATATATAACTATTATTATATATAGACACATATATAATATATAATATTACTCCTAAATAGTTATAGTAAATTATGCCCAATTCGTTTAGTAGCTTTACGATGTTATTAGAAACAAGATTTATTGAAGTGAAAATTTTTTAACGCAAAATATAAAATTCATTTGTAAACTTTTTCAATGACTTAAAATCCCATCTGAGAGAATATCTAAATGATGATTCACATAATTATTCTTTAAGCCAAAAATTTATGAAATATACCCAAATAAATTACAGATCATACTACTTTTGAATTGGAATTCCACATCGATTTAGAGGACACCCTCCATGTCACAAATACGGTGTGGCAATCTTAACTAATATGTAAGAGGAGTAAAGGACATATTTTTTATATTACTTATTATAATCTTTCATTAAATCTACAAGTGACAGACCGTTAATTATTATTAATTATTATTCTATTATATTATATTTAGATCGTTGCATCCTTTTTATAATTTATTATAATAGTATTTCTTTGATATATATAATTGAAAATTGGAAGCTAGATCTTAATTTAATTAATTTATCAACTCCTATAATATATTATGACAATTATTTATCGCTAACTCGTACATTTAAATGTGATTGGTTTGAATAATCTCTTGCCATTAACCCATATGATTATATATTGTCAACATTCGGAATTGGCGGCGGCATCGCAGGCTACGGGTGTATTTAGTATTAATTTGTCTCTCTATTACTATGACCATCTGACTACTATTATTAATTGGTATTAAAAATATTATATTTTATTTGAAATTTGACTTGGAATTCATATTATTATTTATTAATTCTATGATATTTATACTCTATATATTTTATGCGCGAGTTAAACGCATTGCCTTATCTATTTTTATTTTACTATTAATTATTACAAGGCTAAATATATCTTTCACTGATTGTTATTTCTATTATATTAATAAATATTATCAAATAATTTAATCATATAATTCAAACAAAATTATTTTATCTAAATAAAATTCATTTAAAAATTATTTATTTTTAATATATAATATATATATAATTATATTTATTATTATTATTTTTTTTTTATTGTATAACCAATATGTTATTATTTTTATTCTTTTATTTTATTTTATTTTAAATCTATCCTCTAATAATAATATTAGGTGAGTATTGCTAACAATATATCCTTTGTTAATGCCCAACATTTTAAATATATTCGTATAATAATTATTATTACTTAAATAAATTAATTATATAATATTAATAATAATTAACTAATATTAAATATAATTAGATATAATAGTGGTGTGTATTTTTAATTAAGATTCATTACGCTCAATCTCAAACTCTATTAGTTCTCGCTTCAATCTATAAATGCTATTCATGCATTAATCTAGTGTGATGTAGATTAAGGTGCTCTCTGATAGTGGTAATTCACAAATGAATAGTATTTTTGTGAGTGAATTCTGGGAGTCATTTTGAATATTGTATTTAGGATTATCTTATTATTTGTATAATGATCGTATTATAATTATTTTATATTATTTGCTGCAACTATTTATAGAGTTCCTGCAAACTCTATTAATATGATCCTTCATTACTCTCATGTCTAATTGTTATGTCCTTTTTTGATTCATTTTTTTATATAACTTTTTTTTTGGGCCCTGATATCAGTGTAGTACCTACTTATTGCCATAATAGCTTTGCGAAATATCGTTTTCTATCATACAGTGCTTTATTACTATGTATACATTATCGACACGTGGGGTGGTTATATTTTTGGTAGGCAAAGGTGGCAGACAGTTGACCAAAAAAATAATACTTTCTAATCCCGGTGTCCGCCTTCAAACAGATTGGAGGACAGAAAGTATGTCTCTTGACCATAGGGAGGTCATGTTCCATATGCTATATATAAGTATACATTTCCTACATATTGTGTGATATTTCTGAGGCATACTTTTGTGGGATCAAATCACATATAATGAAAGCGGAGAGAACTCCGAAATAGGTCTGTGGCGCGCGCGTTAGTTACCTGGGTTTATCTGGTTGTATCTAGGAGTACACTAGTATGGTAGAGTGAGAGGATTTTAAAATATCAAACGAATATTAGTTAACCTTTTGCGCCCATTTTTTACATCAGAATAATTAAACTTATTACACTATGCGAGAAACATATTCTGATGGGTCTCAGAGACATTTAGTTTCCCAAAAACGTTCAAACGACAGGATGCTTTTCCTTTTGTGTTTTTCATAAGCAAGCAAATAAGAAATAGCAAGTTTAAGCATCTAAACATACGTTCTGAGCCATAAAGTTTCTATTTTGCTTTACTTCACACGGGTGTGAGCAGCATTTCCAGTCCATCCCCCTTCCCCACCCTTCCAAGAAAAACTATAATTCCAACAAATCTGCCTCTTTTCTTGCTAAGGGATCCTTACTCCAATACCGGTTATAATAATATATACTATATATATAATATAATACTATTATATATATACTATTAGTAATATATATATATATATTATAATCATATATATATTATATATATATATTATATATAAATGAATATATATATATATATATATATATATATATAATATATATATATAGCTATACAAAATATATATTATATATATATATATATTATATATATATATGATAGATATCATATATATATAATATTATATATATTTATTATTAGAGATACTTTTTTTTTTTTTTTTTTTGCTATTATATATATATATTACTATATATATTTATTATAATATATAATAATTAATAATAATAAATATATATTATATATATATATATATATATATATATATATATATAATATATAATATACTAACTCTCATGTATTATAGTCATTCAACTCGACAAATTCATATACACAACTGCGACACCTACAAAAAAAGCCCACAAAAAAACCCAAAAACCTTTTGTCTGCCCTTTAATTAGTTTCTAAGGCGTTTCTTTTTAGTATTCTTGTGGAACCAACATTCAAAAATATTTAAAAATATTTCTTTGGAAACCATCAAAAATTATTTTTCCTCGTATAATTTATGGAACCATCAAGCTTAATAATGGTATTTTCTTGAATATTTCATTTGTCTCCCCTTCTAATAAAGCGTTTTTTTTGATATTTCTTAGAACCATCAAAATATTTCTTGATATTTCCTGGAATCGATTGCAACTATTTCTTTTGAATTCTTGGAACCATCAACATACCTTTCTTCGGTATTCTTTTTAAAACCATTTTCCAAAAATTATTCTATTGATTTTAAACATCAATGAAGAGAATAGTAATTATTCTATATTTCTTTGAACTTTATCAATAATGTTTCTTGATATCTTGTAGCAAAACGTTTCAAAATATTTCTATGATATTCTTGGAAACCATCAACAAATATTTCTCGTGTGATATGTTATAGGAGATCACAACATATATTTCTTGATATTGCCAAGATTTCATAAAAAAAAATGTTATATTGAAAATTTAATTCTCTCAGAGATCAATTAATTTCTGATAGTTTATTTTTGGGAAACCATACAACCAATAATTATAGAATGCTTAATTTGACCTACCATACGCTTGAACCACTAACATTCTTGAGGATTTCTTGGAGTGACCCATCAACTCATACTTAATTCTCTATATTTGAAAAGTAAAATTATAGTGCATTAGTGGATACTATTATGCGCGCGCCAAAAGAGCAATAGCTGTCTTCGTGATATTTCTTTCGAAACTCATGACAAAAACTGTGATTTTTTTCTAATATTTGTTTCTTGGCGAAACCCAGTCCAAATTTAGGTGATAAATTAAAATTTCATAATAATGTAAGAGAAGTTTGTTTTTATTTTTACTCTCATATATACATGTAAGAGTATATTATTGAATTGAGTCTTTTCTGGTTTGACATACTTGTTCTTGAGCGCTCATTTAGTACTGTAAACCTTGAGATATATATTTTCTTGAAGAGCACCATCAATAAAGAATATTTTCTCCTTGAGTGAATTCAAATGTAAACACTATCAAACGAATACAATATTACTTTTTTTATTTGAATTATTCTGTTCTCGCGAGAACAACTCAACATTAGAAGCTTATCTTGGGCTCATTTCATGATATTTCTTGGAACAATCAAAGTATTTCTTGATGTATCATGGAACCATCAAAACATTTCTTCGTATAAAATCACCTCTCTATGAAAAGAAGAAGATTAGTTGCCGATTCCAGAAAAGTTTTCTCTCAGCACTACCTCAATTACTAGCTCTTTATACTAAATGGAGTTACTCAAACGGTATCTCCTTTGTATGGCAAAGAGTACAGCAAACACAATCCATCTGGGGTTCTAGGTATTGCATTGTCCCATAGGACATTTTGTTCAAAAGGGTGGAAATTAGATTTTTCGGTTGTATTAGATTTATGTATTTGACTGATCCACAATACGGAACAATCATGTTTACCTCGAGTGAAGGGGCCTGTACACTAAATTCCTAGTTTTGCTAAACCAGAAGAGGTGGGGGATAGAGTTACCCTTTCTTTAGTTATACTACGCGCTATTTATTGCAGGAGACAGGGACACCTGTGTCTTTTTTTGCGGCAAAAAAGAAGACCACTATGATTAATAATAACAAGTAGCAGCTACCTCTTTCCAAGAGAGAGAAAAAGAAAAATCGATAATTATAGGGTATAAGTACATATTTGATTCTTTCATATTAGTTCTCAGAATTCTTTTCGCGACTATGTAATTTATTAGATCTGGTAAGTTGCTTTTCAGAAAACTTTCATATTGGAAAGTACTAAATAGGAGGTATTCTTCATGTGAGAGAAATAAGAGGATATGTGACGTAATCTAGATTGGTAATGTAAGGAAAATTATATTGCTTTCCAGCCTATTTATCCATTTGAGGGGTGTTGACTAACTACAGAGTTGAACAATATAGAGTCATAAAAGGCAAAGGCTTTGATAGGCCTAGAACAACCCTTGAGGGACATGTCACGGATATCAAGTAGCTATATAATAAATATATAATATAATAATATGCTTGAAGGTGATCGATTTGGGAATAAGAGTATGCCGTATCTGTATTAATGAGAAGACTCCAAAATCGTAATTCATACAAGCGGTTTTGTCAATACATCGGAAGAGAATACCCAATGTCCCAGTATATTATTTAATATCTTCGATTACTCAGTCTCCAACTAAGAATGGACTTGAAAACGAAAAATGAGGATCCGAAAAAACTGACGTCCAATGTGCAAGAGAAGTTGAAGGGTCACAACTTTAATTTTTTCATTCGTGTTTTTTTCGCATTATATATTTTGAACTCATTGGCCTTGCACCCAAGGATATTTGGACCTGAATGTATCCTGACTTGGATACGTACACCACTCTAGATTTATTAATTTATATATATATTATATATGATTTAGTTATTATATATATATTTATATATAATTACTTATCTATATATTTATATATATATATATAAATATTTATATATTAGTATATATATATTATATTAATTAACTTATTATACTATATTATTATATATATATATTATATATATATATATATATATAATTATTAATTATATATTATTATATTAATTATAATTATCCATCTTGAATTAAAATAACATTTTTTCAAATTTATAGATCAAATTCATATTAAGAACTTTTTAACTGCATTGTCTTAGCAAAGAAAGATTAATAATATAAGTATTTTATTCAACAGAATATACATGTTCGTGTCCGAAAACTTAGCTCGCATTACCATTCTTAATTTACTACTACAACCTCTACTAACGGACAAATATCTTCAAATAATCAAGGATTTATAATTAGAACAACATGAAACTATAATAAACAAATATAAAAAAGTCTACCCATAAAAAAGTTACACTCTGATAATAAAATATGGTTAATACACATACTAAATCTTAAAATATTTACGTAATATTTTATATATAGTTGTGAAACTTTAGGGGAATTAATTTAATTTTATTAAACATATACTTTCTAACATTATATTATCGGCTACTAAATATAATTAAAAGTGTATCTTATAATAATTTTAATAACTTATATAATATATTATATAATGCCTACGGACAATAAAATACTCTTATTCCTAAACTATATATACCATTGCAGAGTGTTACTTAAATATATCGATAAATTTCTGTTTGTGAGTAACTACTGATTCTATGTATTTGTCATACATAAAAGGAAAACTATAACCATTGTGGAGGATTGTTATTTGAACTACCATCCAATATATATATATAATATATATTATAAAATGAGAACACGTACCCCCTATAACTTTGGATTTCACCTTCATCGGCTCCAACCATATATCTCTCTTGATATGAGTTTCTTTCATAAGTTTTGGTCAGGGGGCACACATAAGCTCGCGCGATCTGTTTTTAGAGTAGGGAATTTTCAGATGCGTGATGTCTCTCTCAGTTTTCAAATTTGATATTTCAGAAGAGCATAATTTGAGGAAATGTGTTTTATTTTGAGGCAATTTAATATAAATATATTGTCTTTCCTTTAAGATATCCTTCTGACTCTTCTGTTTTTCATATTTATTTCTGATATATCTTAGATATGTTTTCGTTTGGAATAACTCTGGTCCTGCAAAAAGGGCTTTTTATTATCGCCGGTTTTCCCTTTTTTCTTTTAATTTAATTAAAGTATTTTGATCGATAACAATTATAGAAAAAAAGAATAAAGCCAACACGGACAACTACACTACAGGGACATAGAAAGATTAATCCCGACTGCAAAAAATTAACTTTAATGCTCATGTTATATCACTCGCTTCTAAAATACTATTATACTAATATAGTATTCAACTATATATATATATAGGTATATAAGTGTATTTATAATATAACTAATCACTATATATCGATTTGTATATTATGATTATATCGATATCATGAGTTTTTCGGCATTTTTTACGGTATAGTGTTATCTACTCTAGGTATACTAATATACAGTACGTTATATATCATATGTGCGAACTTTTTTGCCAGTTTTGACAAATAGCGTGAAGGATATTTTCATTCTCCAACGCTAGCGGCGTGTTGCAAGCGGAATTGATAAGAAGTGGAGTGATGTCTCTCCTCTCTTAGTGTGATAATGAGGTTAGTCCGCCCGGACTGTAGTGCGCGAGCGGACCTGTTTGTCATCCGACATACAGATAATCATCTCGGACTTCGAACTATCTTAGTATAAAATCTATGCAATAAAGTGCTACTCGCAAAAGCCGTGTATCATCGTTCGAAACTCCCTCAGAAGAGAGGCAAAAGTTGCTCGCAGAAAAGGCTTGCCTGGCTCTTTTTCCCAAACTTGTTAGAAGAGAAAGTGACAATGAAGCATAATTGCGCTGATATTGTCTTTGCTTAGAAAACGAACACTGTACATGATTTCCAGAACACATTCTCTAAGAACGGACTCAGGTAAAATACAGGTGATGTCAGTTCCTTTCGGCATGGTAAATTCTTGAGGGCATCAAAATTTTGGATCATACTTAACCCTGTGCATTTAACTCGATCATTTAAGCGAAAAGCATAAAACTTTTTTATATTTAGTTATTGATTTAAATCGAAATTTACAAATTTACGTCTAAGTCATTTGAAAGTTTTGTATTTTATTCTTCAATTTGAAATTGCAATATCTTAGCGTTCTCATTAAAGTCGAATAAATAAAATAATTTTTCTAGTGCGAGTAGAAATAGACCAACAATCCTGATAAATGATTGGCCACTTCCCAGCGGATGCACGGCTAATAGGGTGGCAATATCCGAGAGCGTATTCCTGTGTTTGATGTTTTCTAGGGGTGCACGCATGCGGGCCGAATGATTTTCTTACGCCCAACCTGGTTAGCATACCGTTGTCTTGTGAGGGTCACCAGATCTAAGATAAAATGCACTTCTGCGAAGCAGTAAGATTCACAATAAACAACGAATCTGAGCGAGAACGGGTTACCCAAGATTACTGCTGACAATCATTTCTGCATATCTTTAATATATTTCCTCATTCTTCTAGCGCCTCTATTTTATACAGGTATCTGGAACTGAATTACATATAGCGTGTAGACTCACCAATATCTCATTGTAATCTGTGTAGATATTAAGTACTATCTGTATTCACAAATATCCAGGATTACATTAAAACTAATTATATCTCTACACATACAGCACTGCTGATATTCCTTTACATTCAAAATAGTTCATCGTTGACCCATAGAAGCATTTTGATTATTAATAGAAACCAATGAGAATCTCAATAACATGAGAAACATTGGAAGAACTCAAACAACCCAATATCCTAGGTTTGAACTCTTTGTCCACACATCATATGACTAATAATTCACGCCCTCAATCTGTTACAGCCAACAATTCAAACATATTAGAAGAAACTTAACTCTAGAAGATGTCAAGTACTCCAGGTGTACATATGACATACCCTAACACCTTCTCTCTTGGAGCCCAACACCAATCACCATCCCAACCGTATTTTATGCTTACTTAATAACTGGCATGCTCACATAATATTCTCCCTTGTTTAATATCAATAGGTGTCTTATACATACCTTGCTTAATTTGCACAATGCGAATCCAATAGGACTGAGGACAGCCTGCATAACATACATTACCGACAGTCAAAATCCTATTCTTACATTACCACAACATGTACATAGAAGCGACCTAAGCCACACCACCAATAGCTTTTTTATGGGATCTTATGAGCCAATACTATAGGCGTTACATACTAACCTCATGTTAGCTACGAACCATCTCTACCCCCCCACAATGATGCTTCTTCAATCACCCCGCTACCGACAATAACATACCACACTCCCTTCCGGAACACATGCATAACAGAGATATCATAATGTCAAGTCATATGAAGAACACACTCATACACACAAGTAAGTTTCTAGAACCACTGTATCTAAGGAACGCTTTGACGTGGTACATGTCTACTCGGTGTGGGAGCTATTCAAATAACAACCATTCAATTGATTTCACATGAACATTTCCCGATCGAAATAGTTCCCCACACACATGTGAGGGGATGAGCAAACTCTAGAGAAAACCTCATTCACACTTGAATATTGTGATTACTCATCTCCAGTCCTCCGGCTCTGCTCGCCACTCCATTTATGGAACATGGAAAGTAGAATGTATTCCTTTTACATCACTCGCCTTTCCAAGAATCTTCTTTGATCAAGTTTTAGATGCACTTCTTGTCCCCTCTCAAGATGTAATCAAAGAAATTGTGTGTGTTTTAGATCTCTGTATTCTGAGCAACTTACTCAGAGATTAACTCTAGCCAAAAATATGGGGCAGCCATCTGCGATGACCTGTGAAAAAAACTAGACTAGGCTCAGGCTTTGGACCCATCAGGCACTTCAACCTGTTCACGCTAATTTCGTGAGAACAACGACATCCTCTGGGCTGGCCATTCTTATGAGTGGTCCACAGGTTGTCTCGAATGACGTTGCGCGCGCTTTTCCGTTTACTCGAAGGAGGGTGTAAGCCGGACTGACGACGGACCCAATAGTATAGTGTTATATTACTAAGTATGATTAATTATAATTAATATAAGTATGCCAGAGACACAGTCTCTCATTCTTATTTGTTGTACTTTATTTTATAAGG
>JABUQX010113033.1:0-10542 GCA_015478945.1 Trachelipus rathkii | reverse complement strand
GAGGAAAGATTAGATCAATAGTTTTGAGACTAAGAGTGTGCTTTTATGCAGTAACAAAATACTTACTAGAATTGAATGACTAAGAAGTATATTAGAACGTTTACTAGACCATGATTATGTCCAAGTAAAGCTGCAGCCCTGATGATGGTATACATTGTAGAATTTTGAAAGAGGGTAGTACCAGCATTGAAAGGCACTGTATTTGATTTTTAACCGATCTATAACATTTGGTGAGTACCAGATGACTGGAAAACGGCATATGTTGTGCCTATTTTATAAGGAAGTAGTAAGGAGTTTGGGTAATTATAGGCCCAGTTAAGCCTAACACATCTGTTGTAAAGTTCTGGAAAAAGCTACTGAAAAGGTCAATAAGAAATATTAGAAGATAACAAGCGTATTGTATGAAACCTAATACTCCCAGCAGGTTCAGAAGGGTAGCGTCATGTCATGACAAACCTTTTAGAATTTAAAGAATACATTACTGACTGCATTGACGAGGAGATCAGTTGATATTTTATATTTAGACTTAGCAAAGCTTTTGGATAAGGTCCCCACATAAGGCTGATGAAGAAATTTATTGCAATAAGGTATAGGTGGAATGGTAACATGCGTTGGATTATAGAGTGTTGCAAGGTAGAAACAGTGTGCTTACAAACTAAATGGCAATAATCATCATGGGAAATATGAAGAGTGGTGTCCCATAGGGTTCAGTGCTGGGACTATGCTCATATATATAAATGATTTAGGACCAGGGACTTAAATGTAAGTTTCTCTAAGTTTTGCAGATGATACTAAAGTGGCCACTCAGTTAGGAATAGTGAAGGATGCCATAAGATTTCAAAATGATCTTGATAAACTTCTTGGTGGGCAGAAAGTGGCAAATGAATTTTTAATAGTAAAAAGTGTAAGGTTCTCACCAGGTTACTCAAAATAAAAGTTTGAACACGATATGAATTGGGGATTGCTTGAGTCTGGGACAAGAAAAAGATTTAGTGTGATTATAAGCAGTAATTTGAAAGGAGCTAGCTAATCAGTGTTTGGAAGCTAGAATAAAGCTAAAAATGCTGGCCATAATAAATCGCAATGTTGTTTACAAGAGCAAGGAATAATAAGTAAACTGTAAATAGCTATATGTTAGGTCAGTAATAGAGTATTGTGCACAAGTTTGGGCCCCTAATTTAAAGAAAGACATAATTATGCTAGAGAGAGTGCAACGTAGAGCAACAAGAGTGATTTCGGGTTTCAGGGTAAGAGCTATGAGGAAGAGGATGAAGATTAGAATGTTTTCTGTAGAAACACTATCTCAGGGGACATAATAACAAGTCTACAAAATATTACATCTACTGAATAGGAGAAACCAACAAATTTAAAATTAGAGATTGGACAGGTGACCAGGGGCCATAATAAGAAATTAAGAAGAAAAGCATGCCATCTTGATATAAGAAAGCATGCATATCAGTAATAGGGTGTTAAATTTTGGAATAGTCTGCCACAAGAGGAGGTTGTGAGTGTGACTCGATTAGCAACATTTAAGAAAAGCGTTGGGATAGGTATATGAAAAAGAAAAAACAAAAAAAAAAGAATAAGATAAAAATAAAAAAAAAAAACAAAAAAAAAAAAAAAGAAAAAAAAAAATCGAAAACGGTTGGTATCATATAATATATTTAAACAAAGCCAAATTGGCGGTTTTTCAGTATTAATGTTAGTCTGCATGCATGACCATAACTTAGTTATTAATGCATGTGATGGTTTGGGTATCATATTACACCTTTACCTATTTTGACTAAAGCCAAATTGGCTAAGCATGTGGATGGTTTGGATATCATATATTTATATATCATTAGTTTTGACTAAGCCAAATTGGTGGATTTGTAGTTACAGTAATTGACAAGCCCTAGGTGCTTGGATTTGCATGAGCATGTTTGGTTTAGTGGTGACTGGACAGTCCGACAGCCCGTGTGGCAATTTCTTACTGTCTCCTATATTCTTAATGTCTCATTTTACTCGCATCAACCCGACCTTTCTCAATTACTTCCTTTAAAACCTTATCCCTGACCTTAAAACTGGCAAACTTTAAACTACCCTTTCTCCACACGTCCCTATCGCTCTCAGGCAACCCCAATCTAGGTTTCACAAACTTCTCAAAATTCAACACATACATACAAGGAGACATACCAGTTGCTCTATGCACAGTCATATTATAAGCCCACAACACTCTTCCTAAGCCAATGATCCCAATCATTCTCTTTCACTCATCATTCGGTAACATTCTCACTCAACGTTTCGAATCGTTCGCTCCCTAAAACCCATTCGAACTAGGGCATATATGAGGGTCGTTCTCACATGTTCAATGCCCCAATCACTCAGCATTTGCTCAAACGCCTGCCCTACAAACTCCGGCCTGGCCCATTATCACTCAACATTCGCTTCGGTTTACATACACACATCAGCAACAAAACTTCCCTTACCACCCTAGCCACATTCACACTGGTCTGTATTCTTCACCGGCACAGCATACGCAAACCTACTTTTGTGATCCACCATCACCACCATTCCTACATACCCACTTGCAGTCACTGGCAACAAAACACAATCAATCACTACTAACTCAAAAGGTTCATTCACATCCATTCGTAACACAGGGGGTTTCACATACATTCTCTGATACTTTCCCTTCTGACACTCCTCACAAGTAGTAGCAACATCATTCACTATCTTTCTTAACCAGGGATTAAACACTCTTTCATACATTCCCACAATTTAAACTTCCCCATGTGACCAAACTTACGGTGGATCACTAAAGCCATCCCTACCGTTCCAACTACAGAAAACACAGGAACATATAAATCATCCTCTCGTACCTTCCTAATATAATAAACCACATTAGCACACACAACAAACCTTTCGCAAACACCCTAAAATCTTCTATCAACTGGTCCCACCTGCACACTTCCTTACCCGACAAAATACATTTTCTCAACTCACAGACCATAGGACATTCCTCTTGCATTACCACGATATCATTCATGCTTAACAGTTCATCCCCCACACCATGCCAACAAAATCAACAACACACACATTCTCCTTCTGCATTCTAACAATCTCACGACTTCCCTTCAACAACCTTTCATTCCCTACATCTACGGACAACCTATTCACCCTCAAAAAGTCAATCCCAAACAAAAAACAATACAGAATTAGCTCCTTGTCTAGCACAACAAACCTATGTTCCACTTTCCCTAGCATTCCTATTTCTACTTTAAGCAAGACTTCTTCAAAAGCAACAAAATCACCTGACCCAATCCCTTTAATCTTCACATTCGTACTCCTCCTCTCTATCTGCCACGTCACTCGCTCAATCTCTTGTACCACAGATGTGTTTACTAAAGAAATCTGAGCCCCAGTATCAATCAGTCCACAAAATACTCTCCCATTCACCTGCACTTTCACCTCCATTCTTCCACTTATCCCATGCTCGCAATACATGACCTCTTCGATTTCCCCTGGACAAATCATTTTCACATCCCCATCACCTTCTAACAGACACTCCTCCAACTCCAATTCCAAAACATACTTCCTATCATAACTTTTTCTCAATTACCCAATTATAGTGTACCCCACTTAAACACTGTAAATGAAGCTCGCCCACTTTTTGCACCCAACTACACCCTCACTCTTGATACAAAAAACCGCTCTCCCCACCATAATGCCACACACACAACTATCTTGAATAAACTTAGTTTACACATACGTAAGCAAGTACATTAATAGCAAGCAGAGTAACAGAGACATGCGTCCCGAATCTTCTTCATAAATACAAATGTATTTTAAAAGGGTGTTTTTTATTGCTTTTCGTTTTTTTAACGCTCTTGAACAGTTTATGTTAAAAATATCTTCCCATTGTCGTCTAGCAGTTGCGTCACTCTTCTTATAGGAATAAGATGGCGCAATCACTCATCAAATACATGACGCAATCACTCATCAGATATATGACGCAATCACTCATCAAATATATGACGCAATCACTCAACAAATACATGATCCAATCACTCATCAAAAACATTACGCAATCACTCATCAAATACATGATGCAATCACCTGTTCTTGCATCAAACAACCTCCCATACAGTACCCACTTGCATCCGTATACACTTCTAAAGGTTTCGCATTCTCACTATAATCTGGATAAGCCAGCTCTACATCCTTCGCGACTTCAGCTTTCAACTTTTCAAACGCTTCATTCATTTTATCATTCCACTTCACAATTGTACTCTTTCTTTTTCCCAGTCCATTCAGTAAATAACATTATCACTCCTGAAACAATCTTTCTTAACTCCTTCAAACTCTACCAAACCAAAAATCCTCAACACTAACATTCCTCAGCTTCGGAAACTGCCGAACTTTTTCGATAAACTTTTCCGCTTTCTTTAAACCAGTCACACTCACCTTGTGTCCCAAGAATTCAACCTCATCCGCAAACCACTCACACTTTTCAACTTTCACTTTTATACCTACATCCTCTAACTTTTTCAATACATCATTCACTAACTTCAAATGATCAGGGAAAGATTCATTCATCACTAATATATCATCTATAAACACCACATTCTTACTGGGAAAATCATTCATAACCACATTCATCGCTCTCTGAAACGCCGCCGGAGCATTGGCTAACCCAAAGCTCAAATTTCTAAACTGATAATGCCGCTTTGCAGTCGAAAAGGCAGTCGCACACCTACTATCCTCTTTCACTGGCATCTGATAGTACCCTCGCACCAGATCCATTTTCGTAAACACTTTCATTCCATACATACTATACACGCACTCTGAAACTACACACATAGGAAACCTATCTTTCACGGTCTTTTCATTCACCTTACGATAATCAATACATAACCTCAATCATCCATCAGGCTTTCACACAGGCACAATTGGACTATTCCACGGACTCTCACTCTTTTCCAACACACCTATACACTCTAACTCTTCACACTGCTCCTCAATCTCATTCGCAACGGGGGAGGAAAGTGACGAGGACATTGGTATATGGGGGGGTGTCCTCCGTTAACACTATGCGAAACGTCGGCAATTTCGCATCCCCAAAATCTTCATCGCCTTGGCTCAGCGCTTTCCTCCTTTCCCACAACATTCGTACAATCTTTTGTTTCCTAACTTCATTCAAACCTTCCGGTAATTTTACTTTACCAACCATTTCGTCATATACCCTTACCAACCATTTCATCATACACCCAATCCTTTTTCTTCTCAATATCACCAGCAAACACACAGCATTCATTCTCTCTCGAATTCTCTAATACAAAAACAGAATACAAACTACCAACTACATCACCAACCCTTATTCCTCTCACTCTCTTCTTTTTCACATCAGGCACCTTCTGCATACATACCCGAGGATTATTCAAATCTATTATACCGTCGAATACATGCGCAACCCTTTTCACCCTATACCTCGCATCATAACCATCCACCAGAAACATGCTATTCTGGTTTTCATCCACACCTACATTCGTATTTCAACCTACTTTCACACTTACTACGTCATCCACCTTCAAGGCCCTATCCTCTAAAGCAAACACTCCACGCCTTTAACCAATTTCACACCTACTTTCCTAAATCATTCACATACATCTGACATTCCCATCCTTATTCACTTTCTTCTCAATCAATCCTTCGATCAGAAATGAAGTAACCTATCCCATTGCCCACTCAAAAAACGTATATCCAATAAACACATCATCACTTTTCGTTCCTACTATGCAATCCAAACTCACTCTCCTCATGCCTATCCCTCCTATCTTAACGCTCTCTCTAAATTTAACTTCCACCGGTACCAACACATTACTAATTCCTTTAATATGCCCCCTACCTACTTCTTTATGATCTTCCCTTATCTTCATCCTATCGTATGCTCCTTTATACACAACACTAACCATACGCCCAGTATCAATCAAAGCACGAACCTCAATACCTCCTCAATAAACCTTAATACTCATACATTCATTCACAGGACCAATCGAAAACACATCGACACTTACATCCCCTATCTGTGACAACCCAATCCCACCTGAGGGTTCACCAGCTGCAACCCTCATTACAACTCGTTTCCCGGATTGATTACCCTTACCTGATTATTGACCGCGTTCACCCCTGCCTCACTCACATTTACATTCCGATTAATAGCCCCAACTGCCGGGCTACTAACCGCTTGAACCGGACCACTAATACCATTACCAATACCTAGCGCACCAGTATTAACCTGACCGGCCCCTCCTGGTTGCCTCACACTCCAACACATTCCAGCCACATGCCCTATTTTCCCACATTTTGCACAAGTGTTTCTAGGGGACCTACACATTCTAGAAAAATGCCCCTCAATACCACAGTTCCCACATACCACGCACCCAATGATCTACACCTCTGCATCTCCTACACCCAGCCCTTTGCGGATCTGTGCAGTTCATGGCCAAATGACCCACTTGCCCACAGCTAAAACAAGCACCAGTTGCCCATCTACATTCAGAAATCATATGACCCATTTTCC
Source organism: Trachelipus rathkii (assembly GCA_015478945.1). Lineage (NCBI taxonomy): Eukaryota > Metazoa > Arthropoda > Malacostraca > Isopoda > Trachelipodidae > Trachelipus > Trachelipus rathkii. The sequence continues at coordinate 3,980 of JABUQX010113033.1, read as the reverse complement.
CACAATGAAAACACTTCACATCCCTATTCACACCCACATTCTCTTGGTTACCTCGACCTCTAATCCCTTGACCCTAATTATACCCTTGACCTTGGTTATAACCAGTGTTCCCTCTCACATTCACATTTCCACCTACTGGACGACCAGCATAATTATTAACACCATTCACACCTACATACACCTGTCTTTCATTACCTCCGAAACCATAAAAATCCTCCAAAAACTTCATTACTTCATAGGGATTTGCCTTCAGGGTGTCCCTATACGATCTATACTGGGGTGGCTGTGAACCCCTCTCACTCGCATTCATTCCCCTACCACTATATACTTCTCGTCTTTCATTCTCCTCTCGCTCTCCTTTAAACTCCCTATCTTCTACAATTTCCAGAACATCTTCCCAAGTCAATCGCTCTCCCGCCCATCTCATTTTCTCTTTCCTTCGCAAATTCACATTCCACCACCGAGGTTGGAACTGTCTCCAAAAACTTCAACAATCTCTTATTCATGTCCACATCATCATCCCCAAACTTCTTTCTCGTCAATGTTTCCAATCGGTGCGCATACATATCAATAATTTCACTCTTTCCACGCCTAGCCTTATCAAAATCATTCACCTTTCTATATTTCACTCCCCCTTTCACTCCCACAACCTGGTCCATGATTCTCTGTGTCACCACTTCATACTTTGGCTCACCCACACTGACAGCCTTATAAAATTCCAGCATTCGCCCCTCTAAAAATTCACCCAACTCTTTCACCCAAAAGACCTTATTCTCGTCAAACTTCTCCCTACAATAACTCTCATATTGGGCCACAAAAAAAAAACTGAAATGAGATAGAAAAAAAAAATCCTAACATAACAATAATATATAGAAAAATTTATGTAAATATGTAAATAAGTTAAACAATAATATTACATTAATCATTAAATGACTCATTATAAAAATTATTAAAGAACATCGTGAACTTAAATCAAATTATTAACAACGTTAAGTGAATTTATTAAATTAAGTAATAATAAAAACCAATTTAATTAAATCATGGGTCAAAAGAATCAAAAATAAAAATACAATCAAAAATAAATCCTACCTGGGCAATGTTCAGTTTTTTTTCTATACAATAACACTGATGACCACTATGAACTGTCACCGTGAGGTTACCACACCACTACCAGAATACCAGACCAATACTGTGATTCTACAAGAAAAACAAAAATCGACTACTTTATAATACCTATAATAAAAACAAGAGACAATACCAATAAAGATAATAACAATGATAAGCATAATATTAATCATTAATTCAATTAACCATTAAAACAATAAGAAAAAACAAACATTAATAACCCTTACCAAAGAAATTTAACGAAAGAATCCACATCTAAAAACACATTTCTTGAAAGATCCAGAACTAGTACACCAGTACACCATTTCTCATCCAAAATCCCATGAAAGAAGTTCTCAATATCTCAATATAGTACAGGATCCCATAGACATAAATCCTCTCATTAAATTTAAATCCAAATATTATAATTTCAATTTCAAAATAAATTAAATTCTTAGTACTTGAAAATCATTTAATTTTAACTGAAAAATATTAAATAAAATTATTTTCACTTATATAATTAAATTAATTAAATGATTAATAAAAATGAAATTTAATTTAATTTAAATTAATTCCCCCCTTTTAATTTTTAAGAAATCACTCGTAAAGCACTAATACACTAAAATCACTGCATGTCCAGGCTCTCTCCTTGTTCCTTGACGTTCGTCTTCAGGTGCTTTCTCATCTTTCCATCTTTCATGCTGTACCTAAAAAACAGACAAAAAGAATTATGAGACAACAAAACAAAAAAACTAAATAACCGAACTACCACAACGTATGTACAGAAGAAAAAGTGGTAGAAATGGAAAAAGGATCTTCACGTCTTCCAAGTTTGCAGATGATACTAAAGTGGCCACCTCAGTTAGGAATAGTGAAGGATGCATAAAGATTCAAAATGATCTTGATAAACTTCTTGGGTGGGCAGATAAGTGGCAAATGAATTTAAATAGTAAAAAGTGTAGGTTCTTCACCTAGGTTACTCAATAAAAGTTTTAACACTGATATGAATGGGGATTGGCATGTGTGGATTAAGAAAAAGATTTAGGGTGTGATTATAAGTAGCAGTAATTTGAAAGTAGCTAATCAGTGTTTGGAAGCTAGAATAAAGCTAATAAGATGCTAGGCATAATAAATCGCAATGTTGTTTAAAAGCAAGGAAGTTAAGTAAACTGTATAATAGCTATGTTAGGCCAGTAATAGAGTATTGTGCACAAGTTTGGGCCCCTTATTTAAAGAAAGACTTAGATATGCTAGAGAGAGTGCAACGTAGGGCAACAAGGATGATTTCTGGGTTTGAGGTAAGAGCTATGAGGAGAGGCTAAGGAGTTGAATGTTTTCTGTAGAAGGCAATTTCTCAGAGGACATGATACAAACTACAAAATATTTACATCTACTGATAATGCGGAGACGAGACCAACAAATTTTCATAGTAGAGCATGGACCCAGGTGACCAGGGGGCATAATAAGAAAATTAAGAGAAAGCATGCCATCTTGATATAAGAAAGCATGCCTTCAGTAGGATTGTTAGAATTTTGAATGAAAAACTGCCACAGGAGGTTGAAGTGTGACTCGATTACAACATTTAAAGAAAGGTTGGATGGGTATATATGGATGGTTGTGTATCTTACAATATATTTGAAACGAAGCCAGAATTGGCGGGTTTTTAGTTACAGTAGTTATTAATTTTAGATTGCATGTGTAACCATAACTTAGTTATTAATGCATGTGGATGGTTTGGGTATTATATATATATATATATATATATATATATATATATATATATATATATATATTTATATATATATATATATATATATATATATATATACTATACTATATATATATACTGTATATATATATATATATATATATATATATATATATATATATATATATATATATATAATTATATATATATATATATATATATATATATATATATATATATATATATATATATATATATATATATATATATATATAATTTTTACTTTAAAATTATATTTGTATAAATAAAAATGTGTTACATGACTTTAGAATGGGTTTTTGAACATGGGTTTTTTTTAATGGCACTTGGGTTTTTTTTAAAGTCATTTTGAAAATCGTGGGTTTTTTCAAGATTTCACTTTTTTTTTAAATAATTTACAATAGAGTAGAGCGCTATATCCTGTGATTTTCATGAAAATCGGGGGTGACACCTAGGGTTGGGAAAGGAAAAAAAACAAGCTCGTTTTTCCCTGAAAAAAAAATGTTTTTCATAAAACAGTAAAAAAAAGTAAAAATATTTTTTCATTTTCAATCAAAGATTATTAGGTACATGTTTAGACAACTATAAGTTTAGTAAATATGCTCTATTTGGACATTTTTGGTTCCAATTTTCTACAAGGGTGGAAGCCCCTGAGTTTGTGTTCAAAATTTTTATGGTTTTTCCATATTTTTATTTTATATTCTGAATTTTGATTTTCATAATATTTTGTTTGTGGCTTCATTAATGTTTTCTTACTGTTTCAGCTTACAATATCATTTTTATAATAATTATTTAATCAGAATTTAGAAATGCCACGTGCAAAAGTCGTGACTGTACTTTTTAAGGAAATAAAAAGATTGCAAAGGTCCTCGCATGAAATGTAACTTTTGTTGTGCTGACGTTGCAAAACTAGTATTTTGCTCATAATCTAGAACTAGGAAATTCTGAAAATTTGCCAACTGAGAGAGAGAGATGATTATGCTAAGGCAGCTAAGCTTAAGAGTCCTGTTACTGCCCCTACTCCTTCACCACTGTCATTCTCATACGATACTTCATACGACTGAGATGTCAGACTTATCAGTCATATTGAAATTAAATGTAGCTGATCACGATGATGAGCCAGTGATAA
>JABUQX010113032.1:15000-20000 GCA_015478945.1 Trachelipus rathkii | reverse complement strand
TCAACTGTTTACCTGATCAAGCAGCCACTTCAGGTATTCCTATCACTCAAACCAACCCTTACCTATTACTACTATACACTGAATCCCACAATTCAAATCTCATATACGAATAGACTAAAACCAACAACAATATAAACACCACACTATATCTAACTACCCACCTGTCGACTAGCTACCTTATCACTACAATAATATAACACACATAAATACCAAGACTCTACCTCTTATATAACAATCAACATTCTCTACAAGCCTTAACATCCATCATTATAATTCAAATCTAAATACAATATACCAAATCATTTAACAGCATTATCGCATTATCGCCAAATCCATTACAATACATATCACACATCTAACTACGTACATCATATAACATACATACCAATCTTCTGCATACACAATTTATACTACTAGCCTAACTATAAACCACTATACTTTCCTACTAAACAATCCACTCATCTACCATCACACCCACTGAAGATAACTTCAGCCCTAAATATCCCACACACCTGTCTTACTCCTAATATCTTCTTACTACCCACTAATAAAATAAGTCATCTCCCTTATTATACATCACTTAACATTCCCTTAACTATTAACAATCAAGAACCTTTATAACACCTACAGCATCATAACACTATAAAATATCGTCCGTCTCAAACTCAGTCCTCAAATCATCTCAGTCTACACTATAGACTCATATAAGACTCCCTATATACACCATAGAACTAAACATACCATCATCACTATTCAATATTCTTTTCCTCCATCGTCCAACTATAAACACTATTAGCTAACACACATAGTTACCACATCTATATTATAGACTAATCAAATACAATTCGATCTATCTGCCTATATATATATATATACTATATATATACTATTCTATATATATATATATACTATATATAATATATATATATATTATACTATAATATATATAATAAATATATATATAATATATATAATTATATATATATATATATCGCTTCATAATGATTAACTCATGCTTAAGCTCGACAGCCCAGAGCGTAAGAGTCGCCTGCTGATTATATATATATTAATATATTATATATAAAATATATATATATATATATATACTATATAATATATATATATATATTATAGTATATATATATATTAATTAATTATATAATATATATATTATATATATATATATATATAAAATATTATATATATATATATATATATATATATATATATATATAAATATATATTGTATATATATATAAAAATATATATATATATATATATATATAATATATAAATATATAATAATTTATATATATATATATATATATATATATAATATATAAGTATATAATATATATGTATAATATATATATATACATATATATATATTATATATATATATATATATATAATTATATAATATATACTCTGATTTATATATATAATATAATAATAATACTATATATATAAACCACATAAGAAACAAGTTTTAAATAGAAGTCAGCAAAAATTTATTATTATTATTATTATTATTATTATTATTATTATTATTATTATATTATTATATCATTATATTATTATTATTTATTTTTATTTTATTATCGATTATTATAATTATTACTATTATTATTATATTTATTTATTTATTATTGATATTATTATTATTATTATTATTAATTATTATTTATTATTATTATTATATTATTATTATTATTGTGTAGTAAGTTAGTAGTAGTAGTAGATTATAATCCTCATAAGAAACAAGTCTTAAATAGAAGTCAATAAAAATTTATTCCCCAGTGTTACCATTATTTTTATTATTATTATTATCATTATTGTTATTATTATTATTACTATACTAGGGAACAAAATTTTTATTGACCTGTATATAAGACTTTTTTCTTATGTTGTTTTTGCGCTGAATCCAAAGATTATATTTGTGTTTGTTCTATAAGACTCCAGTTTTGCCACCATCACTTGAAAACAAAAAAAAAAAAAAAAAAAAAAAAAAAAAAAAAAAAAAAAAAAAAAAAAAAAAAAAAAAAAAAAAAAAAAAAAAAATTTATAAAAAAAAAAAACCACAATATCTTTTTTACTATTTGATTTTTCAATTTGAAATTTTCACTGCATATATATTTGAGCAAGAATACATATATTTAATTTACATTATCTGTTTGTATATGCAACTGTTTTATCTCTTTCCACCGGAAAAATCATTTATTTTTTTTAATTTTTTCCATTTTTACATGTGAAAAGTATCAAAGCAAATCGTGACAGACAAAAACCAATACTAATTTTGAATTCAGCACAAAAAAATACATAAGTAACAAATATTGGATCATAGAAGACAGAAAAAAACGTAAAATTTTTTGACCAGTGATGTAATTAATATATAATAAATAAACGTATTTAAATTGTAATTATGTATAATTAAATTTAAATATCAAATGCAAGTAAATGAATTTGATTATTATTTTATTATTTATTATTATTAATTATTATTATTATTACTATTATTATTATTTATATTATTAAATTTATTTATTATATCTATTATTATTAATATATTATTTTTATTATTATTATTATATTATTATTATTATTATTATTATTATTATTATTATTATTATTATTATTATTATTATTATTATTATTATTATTATTATATTATTATTATATTATTATTATTATTATTATTATTATTATTATTATTATTATTATTATTATTATTATTAATTATTATTATTATTATTATTATTATTATTATTATTATTATTATTATTATTATTATTATTATTATTATTATTATTATTATTATTATTATTATTATTATTATTATTATTTATATTATATATTATTATTATTATTATTAATTATTAGATATTATTATATTTATTATTATTATTTATTATTATTTTATTATTAATTATTATTATTTATTATTATTATATATTATTATTATTATTATTATTATTATTATTATTATTATTATTATTATTTATTATTATTATTATATTATTCATTGATTATTATTATTATTATTATTATTATTATTATTATATTATTATTTATTATTTATTATTATTATTATTATTATTATTATTATATTAAAATTTGGAGCCGAGTTTTTTTTTTTTGCCGATTCTACTCCGGTTTCGGCTCCGTTCCACCATTTTACAATGATAATTATGGCTCCGGCTCCGGCTCCGGCTCCAACTAAAACCCTGCAGCTCCTGCACCGAAGAAGCCCTAAATGAAGTTAGTGCATTGACTAATAAATCAAATTTTTCCTTTCCTACTTAATTGTATAATTATTAACTATTTAATTACCTGTTTATTAACCCTATTAATTTACCTGTTTATTATCTATTTCTTAATTACCTATTTACCTATTTATTTACCTGTTTTTTACCCATTAATTAAATACTTATTTGCCCATTAATTTATTTTAATTACCTATTTATTTACTTATTTATTACCTATTTATTAATTACCCAGTTGCCTACTTATTTATTTTAATTACCTATTTATTTGCATATTTATTGCCTATTTATTATTATCCTATTTATCTATATATTTACTTTAATTATCTATTTATTTTAGTTTTTATTTACTTGTTACCTATTTATTTATAAAAATACAAATTTTACACTTACTTCCCTGTTCAGAAGCAACTATGAATATTCTAACCAAACAATTTAAAAAAAGAAAACGGTAAAAAAATTTATTTCTTACATTTTTTATAATAATGAACTTTAAAAATTCTAAATTAAGAGATTAAAAGATTTAAAATTAAATTAAAATATAAAATATACTCTAAAACAAACCATTTAAGAGAAAAACTCCTTTATAAAACCCCTTTATTATAGTCTTTTTTTTCTCTCATTATATTAATATCTCAAAAGGGATTTAGAGTTATTAATTTTTAAGCAATGAAATCGCCCGAGACAGATGTAGTCAAATGAAGCGAAAACTTGAAATAATCTTAAAAGTCTCCAAATATTCCTTAGATGATTTATTTAATACTTCATGCATTTGGCTCTCTCTCTCTCTCTCTCTCTCTCTCTCTCTCTCTCTCTCTCTCTCTCTCTCTCTCTCTCTCTGATTCTCACCATCTCTTTGTGTTAAAATTTCATTCCATTAGTAATTATCAAGAATTTTCATGGATTGTTTCAATTCTCTCTCTCTCTCTCTCTCTCTCTCTCTCTCTCTCTCTCTCTCTCTCTCTCTCTCTCTCTCTCTCTCTCTCTCTCTCTCTCTCTCTCTCTCGATCGTTTTATAACTCACCATTATGATTGAATTTCTCTTATGTTTTTCTCCTTGTCTTTCTTTTGTAAGTAAATATTTGTCTCCTCTCTCTATCCGCTCCTTCTTTGTGTATCGTTTCTTTTTCCTGATTTCATTACTAGTATAGCATTATTTTTACATTATGGTGGTGTCTTGCTCTATAAGTTCTCTCTTATGATTTTTACGTTTCTTTATTTCATATTTTTATGAATTTGTCTCTCTTTCTTTTTCTCTATCCTTTCTTTCTCTCTCTCCCCTCTCTTCCCATTTTCTCCTCTCTCTCTATCTCTGCCTCACCCCTCTATTTCTATCTCACTTCTATTTCTGTCTCACCTCTCTCTCTCTCTCTCTCTCTTCTCTCTCTCTCTCTCTCTCTCTCTCTCTCTCTCTCTCTCTCTCTCTCTCTCTCTCTCTCTCTCTCTATCTTGTTCTCTCTTTCCTTATATAGCTCAATATTGAAAATAAAGTCAATTCAACACTATAAAAATGGTTCATAAAAAAAGGGGGAAAATTTTTCCAATTAAAAATGAATATATCGAAAATATTACTTATAATTTCCAACCTATTAAAAAAAAAAGACGAAAAAAAAAAACGCCAATTTAATTTGAAAAATGGGAAAAAATTATATTTAAAATTAAATGATGTAAATATTTGGTTTTAATATTATTTCCCCTTTTTTTCAGGTTTGTTATTTGAATTTTCAATGTGAAAGG
>JABUQX010113032.1:0-10000 GCA_015478945.1 Trachelipus rathkii | reverse complement strand
ATATATATATATATATATATATATATATATATATATATTATAAAATATATATATAATATATATATATATATATATATAATATTATATATATATATATATATATATATATATATATATATATATTATGTGGCGGCTCTGTTTTATTTTTACTTTTATTTCTCTTCTCTGTGTTGTATTCCAATGAATTTCTGCAACAATTTCCGTTGTGTTGCTTTACTCCTTATTCGCTTATTACTCTGTTTTGGTTCTGTATCAACTACGATGAATCTTATTATAGCGTAACCTGAAGACTCTCTCTTCTTACGACTTACACCAGCAATTGTAATGAAGCTAATGGGTTCTACATACAAGGGTGGAATTCATCGGCAGCCTGGCCGCTTAAAGTATTTAGATATCAGATACCTATCTATAAACCAACACCAGAAATAAATAACAAGGCCACTACAGGGGAGGATTCTCGCCTCCGAATATTCTTAGTCACATAAAGGATTTCACTTTATATCATTAATGATTGAGGAGGATTTCACTCCTAATTTGTAAATGAATAAATAATCTCTTTTGAAGACAACAGAGGGTAAAGAGGGATGAATCAGAAGCATATAAAACAATCTATATTAAAAATGTCACAGTACAATTTATGCATAGAAAAATAATGGCAATTAAACTAAACAAAACCCATTCACTCCTAACCACATTCCTACATCCATCCATGATCGTAGATAATAGATGATAACACAGATTCCCATAAAAATGCAACGTTGAAAAAAGACAGCCTAGAGTAAATACAATAATTAAAACATCCTATCTAGTTACTGCATATCATCATTTTAATAATTATTATTTTATTACTATATTTATTATTATTATTATATTATTATTACTATATATACATTTACAATTGTTATTAATATTATTATTATTATTATTATTTACAAATTGTGATTATTATTATTATTATTATTTTATTATTATTATTATTATTGATTATTATTATTTATTATTATTATTATTATTATTGATTATTATTATTATTAGTTATCTTGAACTCCTTTATTTATATACCTCCCAAATGTTTAAAGCTTCATCTTGGGAATATCGGTCGGAGATTCATTTGATTGAAAATGATCAACGTTCACTCCACCATCCATTGGGATCGATATGCACAAAGTTTCACTCCACTAATGCTCTTCCTGAGCAATTTGATTGGAAATGATCAACGTTTAATTCACCATCCATTGGGATCAATATGCACAAAGTTTCACTCCACTAATGCTCTTCTTGAGCAAATTGTTAAAACTTACATCATATACTCTCTGCAAATATTTAAGAATGAGTACTTGGTCTAAATAATAATAGGAGAGCGTATTAATTAAATAATAATAATATTATATATATATATGATAGTATTATAGATATATATATTATATATATATATATAGTACTTGATCTAAATAATAATATGATTCGGTATTTAATTAAATATATATATATATAAGTCCACATATACATATGTATATTATATGTATATGTTTTGGTTAGACATGTACGCTTATTGCGTGAGTGAGTTTTCCCTTTATATAGTTTAAAATAGTATATAATAATATTTAAACCCCTTTATAAATGAATTTACTTTAATTATATATAACCCTCTTTACGAAATGGTTTCACTTAGCAATCCTATAATGCACTACTGCACCAGGTGAACTGAGGAGAAAGAATGAGGTGTGCCCAAGCTTTCTCGTGTGCCCGGACCTGTGGCGATTGCCTAGAAATGCGTAATACCTGCGAGGCAAGAATTCTTTATCGTTTAGGACTCCCGTCCTTGCAACGTTTCTATCGAAGTAGGAAAATAGAAAATAGGAGGAAAAGACAGGATCAGGCCTGTATGGTTTCTAAGCCAGGTTGATGTTGAAGAACCAATAAACGAGCGTGTGAAGAACGCTACTTTGGCCTAAACAATTTTAGGTATGCAGCCAGAATGGCACCATACTCTAACATTCTTTTGCAATGGTTTTTTCCATCGACTCATATTTGCGAAGCATAATATCGATTCACGATACAGTCCCCTTCGCCGAGAATGAGAAACTGGTTATTATGGAAAAAACCATTTGGCTTATCTCAGGAACAAGTCATAAAGAAATGAACAAGAATATTGGACATTCTTCCTAAGAAAAATGAACAATGAAAATTTCTATCATAGGTTCCAAGGGAATTCCTCTCCTAATGAAAGTATTCTGGAAAGTAGGTTTAAAAACGAATAGTTGAAACGGACAAGATCGAAACTCAATGTTTTATGGAAGCATATTAGAATGTATCTTTGGTTTTTTCCAAATCTGCGAAGGTAAATAGAGAAAGAAAAATAGATATATAGCATGAGGATAAAATGTGGTTACCTCAACTGTGTTTCTCTCTAAAGAATAGGCATTTGGAAAATTATGTTACCTTATTAAATTTACGATTCCCTTTTATGCTATCTAAAAAGAAATAAAAGTGTTTTCTCGAGTTATTATGATCTTTGGTAAATCACTTTGACCTAAAAGGTTTTTGGTATTGGTCAATCGGTGATTTTGGTAGCTTTCCTTTGATTCTATTATTCCTAGTAACGACTAGTATCTTACTTTTATTTTTACTGGCCTAACTTTTTGGTCGCTGGCTAAAATTAGTGATTAGTGACATTCGTTTACAGATTTAAAAGAACAAGAATACGTTAAAGCTTTTTACCATGCTTTGGTCCTTTGGACTTTAGTTTCATTCGTATACCATTCAGACTATCAAAGTTTCTTTTAAAATCTTACATGTTACATAAGCGACAAACAAATGTTATTACGACAGTTAAGCACTAGTTTTTATTTTCTAAGGTTAATAGTAACATTGTTAAAAAGAAAACTAATTCTAAGAACATTAGTATAAAGCTATAAGAAAGTTATTTGAAAATGTTAATTGAGGGAAGGGTGGATTAAGATTCACCATATTTTATTATTTCTAGCTGAATAAACTGGAGCAAATACACTCGGAATATTGATATATATAAGATATATATATATATATATTATATATATATATATATATATATATTAATATATATATATATATATATATAATATAATATATATAATATGATATATATATATATATATATATATATATATATATATATATAGATATATCGAAAGCAGAAGGGTTAATAGATCCATTTTCTCAGCACAAGTACCTCACAATCAATACACTACAATTTACAAGCTAGAAGTAACTGGGCTAAAACAATACTGGTAAACCTGAGTTATTTGCAAAACCCTTTTTTAGATACCTCTATGTGTTCGACCCTCACAATTCTAAATACTCGTCAGTACCTAATTATTAACATTTCAAAACATCCCTTTTAATATTAGTATCAAAAGCTATTAGTATGGCATCAGTCTTAGATATAATTATGCTTTCTACTAGAAGAAATGTTAGTATATTTTTATTATTTAACAACACTACTGTTTAAAACAACTGTTAGTATCAACATTTAAAAATAAAAATATTAACGGAAGTGTTCATGCTTATCATCTTCCTGATTAGAAATGTGCTAAGCGTTAAAACAAAAATTTTAATGGAAGTGTCAATAACTATCCTCTTCCTAATAATAAAAAAAACATGCCAAGCGTTAAAACAAAATGTTAAAATTACTGGCAAGATTAGGTGGCATTCTCTTGCTGTTTTTATTATTTTTATCTTCCTTTCAAAAGAAAAATCTTTTCTTTTCGAATTTATTTTTTCCATGAAAACTGGGCCCTCCCTCGATGATGAAACTCGTAGGTGGGAATTGATAAAAATAATAAAACATGATCGGCAAAAAAAAAAAAAAAAATTTCAATTTTTTACCAGCTGAAATCAAATATTTGTCAAAATTTTCACGTGAATTATACAAATGCGAAGCGAAATGCATAATTATCTCTCATTAAAACCTAAATTATGGTGTCCTCTGAACTTAAAAAAAGTATCTTTGATGCGAACCAAGAAACTTATTTGACATAAAAACCGGCTTAATTATTATCTTAAATGGAAATTAAAAAGCTTCATAACATATGAAACAATTCGATAATTATACTGGCGGTTGTCTAAAAGTAGGCAAGCAATTGAATACAAGAGCGATGTAAAAAAAAAAAAATTCCTTAAAGTTATATCGTACAAACGTAATTTCATTTTTAGCTTTGGTTCTTTTCATCTATTTTTCGTGGATTTTGTCTCTCGACAAACATCCAACTACGTCGATAGATAAGGTTCATCTGCTCATCATCGACAAGGAAAAGAACTTTTAGCGTTTTCTATGTTGGTTCTTTCTCTACCTCTTACTTCTTACCTCCTATCTCCCATATTGGCTTATTGAGGCTTAGGATACTAGAGATCACATCTCCTTCGTATTTGCTCATAGCCCTCCAAAATGGTTATCTCTCATCTCCTATATTGGCCTACTGAGACTGATGATACTAGAGATCACATCTCCTTCGTATTTGCTCATAGCCCTCAAAATTGTTATCTCTTATCTCCTATTATTGGCCCTACTTGAGACTGATGATACTAGAGATCACATCTCCTTCGTATTTGCTCATAGCCCTCCAAAAAAAAACTTTTAACGTGACCCAACATAGTCGTTTATCGTAAGTACATCCTTAAAACATACTTAAAACAAAAATATGAACAAAAATATGAACAAAAATATGAACAAAAAATTACTGAACTATTCACCAACCCAACTGTTAAAGTTCTCTAACATAATTGATTGTTGAAAGTACATCCTTAAAATCATACTTAAAACAAAATAAGAACAAAATTACATGAACAAAACTATATGTTAGATTATTTACTGAGCTATTCACCAACCCAATACGATTATCTTTCCTGTCACTCCAGTTCTGATCTTGTTTCTTTATCCCCGAAATACTTCTTCAATCGTTATTCTCTTTCCACGGCTAAATGGTTCGCTCTGGGTCTCGAACCAACCGTGTTGCGAGTATCATTTCTCCAAACTTCTCGAAACTTTCGATCCAAAATGCGGGACTGATAGTTAGAAAGAACTAATCGTTGGTTGGAAACTATAACAGATTACTAAAAAATAAAGCAAAATACAGCAATAAACTGATGAAAAGGTCATGTATTTTCCCTATTTATACTCTAATTCTCACCGTAGGAGCATCATTTCGACATCTTAATTCCTGCCGAGAGAAAGAAATATCTTTTGGGAAGGAATGTTTGACACTTTCTCACCTATGATCAACTTAAAGCTAAGACTGATTAGCACACTTTCTCCCTTCTGGCACCACGAGGCAGGAGCATCATTTTGATATCTTAATTCCCGCTGAAGTTTCCTGGGGAGGGAATGTGACTAGAGCCTCTAAACATTACATCTAATCAATCAATTTATAGCTAATATTCGTAATCCAAACTAGAACATGCTAATAGAAATATAAGCCTGATAGATTGCAAAATATTTCTCTAATCCACTACAAATATTGACTCAAACTCCATAGGACACTGTTTTTTGGTCTTCTCTTGTCGTTTTCAATTTTGCCCATTCCCGGAGGGTATTCCTCGCCCTTTTTCCGATCTCATTTCTTTCATCGCCTCTCATACGATTGTCAGAGTGGCTTTGAAATGGGAGCAAAATTCAAATAAGATTTATATACTAGAGAAAAGCGTTTACAGGACCTAAAGAACCTAATCAACGTGCATTATATTAATCAATTTTCTAATCCAGACTATTATGTTTAAATGCAACAATTACAAAATAACTAAATGCAAAGCAACTTATGTGCCAAATCCACGAGATTTATCCCTTCGTAATTACTGTCATTGGGCAGTGTTTTTCGGTTCTGTGATCTCCCTTTTGGCTGTCACTTACCACTACCTGGTCAACTGAGACCATGAATCCGACTCATCCCTTTACTTATCCGAGGGAGGACGGGAATCAGGTGACCCGAGTGTGAATTTTGATGTCTGTTAGGGTTCTTTCAGGAAAAAACACAGGGGAAAACATCATCCCAAAAAACTGGTAACTTCCTTCAAAGGACCTAACTTTCACGCGCTGTTACTTACCACTACCTGGTCAACTGAGATTAGCTACAACCTACCAAATCCTTTATTTGAGCCTCTCTCATAAGATTTGTCGGTTATCTCAGGAGGACCTTAGTGTGAATCGGACACATCTGCCAATCAGAACTTCCAAAACATTGGCCTAAATTTTGTAATATTATAGAATAAGGACAAAATTCATTTGATGCAGGCAAGCGAAAGCTTTTAAACAATCAATAAAATCCAAAGAAAAACAATTTTTAAAAATTGTCTTTCATTCTTTAATCCAAAACTAGGTGTTGTGCTATTTACAACAAAAATTACCCATGTTTAAAAACATCATTAAAAAGAATCCTTAATAATCCAAATTCCGCTCCTACTGACAGGAGATCGCATATATATATATATATATAATTATATAGTATATTATATATATATATTATATATAATATATGATATATATATTAAATATATATATATATAAATATATATATATTTAATATTAATATAATTATATATATATATATAGTATATATAATATATATTATATATTAATATATATATATAATATATATATAGTATATATACATATATACATATTAAATATATATTATATATATATTATACTCACATAAGTTGTTTTATAGGGTATTTTTCAGACTCTAAAGATGTTTTCTTAGCGATCTTTTTTGGCTGGCAATCTTCTCCTCTCTCCTAGTTTAAGACACTTTCAAAATCTCAAGACTAAAATTTATTTTAGTACCTTCCACAAGAGGGGTGAGCAATCACTGTGAAAGTGAACTTAACTCTGTCAATCGGAGTTCTGAGGGTACTTGGGCATTTTCCACTTCTCTGACTCCATCGGAAGGTAATTCTGCCTTTTCCGCAATTTCCCATTGCTTCCTCATTTACCGACTCTCCTTCCTCAAACTGAAGATTGATTGAAACAATTGCTTCATTGCCAAGACCGAAATCTGTGTCTTACCCTATTAGTTTTTCAAAAGCGAAATGTAACCAGTGTGCAGCTCCTTTTCCGATTTTAAAAATCTATTTCTATTATTTAAATTTCTCTCCTTCTGTCCTCTTCAATGTTACTCAAACTTCCTTCTCTATAAGACGGGCTTTCAGGGTCCACATCCTGTTACCATCTTTTGAGAAGAGCTAACAATACTAAAACATACTTCCAAATCCATCTTTAATGAATTCTTTCTTGGCTTTTCCGCAGAATGGAGGAAAAAATCAGTTCGATTTTTCAATAACAAAAATAAAAAAAAATGAAACAATAAAAATACTGCTAATTACTCAGGATTCTAATCCGTTACTTTCCCTAAAATTAAAGAAAAAATGTTGTTTGATCTAAGTAGATGTCATTTTCCGCAAATGACATATGCTAATGATACATATATATATAATATATATATATATAGAATATATATTATATATAATTATATATATATATATATAATATAAATATATATGATATATATATATATAATATATATATAGGAAAAAAGAAATACTAAATAATATGTATAAAGAATATTAAAATAAATGTTAGACAAAAACAACAAACTTGAATTATCCATTATAAATTTTCTGAGTCAGTGTGAATCCTACTATTTTCCTCTTTCTCTCTCTCTCTCTTAGACTTATCCGAATGGCTCGCACTTCGGCTTTCTTATCAGATATCTGTCTGGAGAACCAAACTGTCTTCCCTCTTTTCTAAAATAAATAAAAGATTATTAGCAAAACAGTAAATATATTCAAACAAGTGCCTGTGCGCCGCGCGGACAGGTCTTAACGACATGCAACATATAGTGTATCCAGATCTGCGGATGGGGATAAACGAGGCTTCTCCTCGGCTTATACCGACATGCTTCCTAAGACTTATAGTGCACCATGGCAGATGGGATTACGACTATCATGAAGACTTCAGGGCCCCTTCTAGGACCCTCTGCCTCTGGGGTTAACTACAGAACTACAGAAACTCGAACTGTTTATGCTGGACCTTTTATTATTTTATCGTTGGAAAATTGTACTTATCTATTCTACTCCTTTTCACTCATCTGGACTCCAGAATTTTTTACAAATGAAACAAACCAAATTTGAAATTGAGATTAAAACTAAATGCATTCCTATATAATTTCAAACGCTGTTATAAGGGATACAATCTTGTACCCAAGTATGTTCACATGCACATACTTACATACAAACAAATATATAAAGAAATATATAAAGAAAACTAGGGGACCTATTTTTCTTTAAAACTCAATGAATAAATGAAACAAATCAAATTTGAAATTGAGATTAAAACTAAATGCATTCCTATATAATTTCAAACGCTGTTATAAGGGATACAATCTTGTACCCAAGTATGTTCACATGCACATACTTACATACAAACAAATATATAAAGAAATATATAAAGAAAACTAGGGGACCTATTTTTCTTTAAAACTCAATGAATCTTTACTGCTATTTTTGGTGGCATGAGGGTTAATTTTAAAACTATTCTTAAAGGAATAAGAGACTTTGCAGTTTTAAAACTCATACACCATAGCTTCATCACTACTTCTACTACTTATGTATACATGAACATGCAAATACACCTACACATGCAGATAGGTGTACATGGATATACACAAACATATCTACAGCTACATACATAGATACATATATATATATATATATTATATATTATATATATATATATATATAATATATATATATATATATAATATATATATATATATATATAATATATATATATATATAAGATTTGGGACGGAACGAATTCGAAGAAATTTTTTCTTTAAAGGGATGGGGTTTGCTTAAACTTAAATACATGCACCGAATAATTAACAATATCAAATCTTCTTGATTCGAGCGTATTTGCGCTTGCTTGTATATAATATATTATATTATTATATAATAATATAGATATATATAATATATATATATATAAGATATATATATATATAATATAACCAACTCTGGCATCTTCAGTTCTTTGGACGAAGCCTCTACTTTTGCTTCAATATCAGTTACAGCTAGCACTGAAATCTCTTCTACCTCTCCTTGATCTCCTTCAACCAAATTGGGGTGGAGGGGCATTTCTCTTTCCAACTCGATCACTTTCTGTAGCACAAATTCTGTATCCAAACTCGGATCAAAACTCCTTAAAATTGCTCTTCTCAACAAGGAACTATTTTGTTTGGAATCTATGTAATCCAAAACCTTCGTTACAACATATAGTTGATTTTCCTGCTTTCAAACAAACTCCCTAAAGGCTCATTTATAGCTAACCTTTGGTAATTATCCATTAAGTATTTAATATTTTGGATAAATATAGGGAATGGAATGTTTCTATCACCTCTATAGCTGACAAACTCCATCATGGCTTCTATCGAAAATTCTGCTCTGGAAACTGTACTTTCTCTATATACGAGCGGCGTTTCCCTAGGAAGGGGCTTCACAACTAAATATGGTTTTTTCGAGTTATCTTTACAAGCTAATGGTATCTGTGTTTGAGTCTTATCATCTTCTTCTCCTTCTTTGTTTTCTCTACAAACATTTAGGGGGGCTTGGGCTCCCTCTGAGCCAAGCGCTGTGCCCTCGTTTTCTCCTTTTTCTTTCTCTCTCTCCTTCCCTTTCACCACTTCTCTTTCCTCCTTTATTTCATCTTTAGTCTCCTTATTTTCTACCTCTCCCTCATCTTCCACTTCCTTCTCTTCAGTTTGGGTAAGCGTATCTGCGCCCCCTCCTCCAGGGTTTGACGAGATAGCTTCCCTTTCAAGTGGGATTGGCGTATCAGCGCCCCCTCTTCTAGGGTGTGACGAGATAGCTTCCCTTTCAAGTGGGGAAGGTTTACCCACGACTGTTGTGGTACTCCCCATCAAGTCTATTTTTCCCTCCTCCATCTCCTGTGGAACCGAGGGGTTGCACG
>JABUQX010113031.1:0-33318 GCA_015478945.1 Trachelipus rathkii | reverse complement strand
TCCCAGTGGTTTGCTGGTTGAGCCCCTGGTCCCACTCTTCGGCTTCGAGAGCTACAGCTCCGGGACCAACCTTCTGTCCATTACCTATACCGGCGACGCCGTGCTTGCTGGTCCGCCTCCTTGGGGCGTTCCCGGGCTCGCCTCGATTTGCTTCGGTAGTCACTCACCCTTCCTCCGTCCCCAGCACGTGTTGCTGGTGCGCGGTCCCATCGCCTCGCTTCGGCTCTTCAGGCTTTCCTGCTTCTACCTTCCGGCGCGTGTGCTTGACTGGTCCCACTCCTTGGCAGTTCCAGGCTTCCGCCAGTGGTTTGCCTGGAACGATTCCCAGCTTTACACCTCACCGCGTGTTGCTGGTGACAGACGGTCCACTAGTAGCTTCCGGCTCTCCGCGCTTTGCCTTCACCCACGAAGCAGTGGTTGACTCTGTGATCTTCTCTCCAACAACTCTCATTGATGCGTGTTCCCATGACTCGATCGTCGGTTTTGCGGAAGTTCTACTCCTACCTTCTCAACGCAGTGGTTGCTGGTGGCGGTCCCCTGTCGTTTCGAAATACTGCCATATAGCGCTCCGTGGTTGCTGGTTCCCTCCTACCTTATGGCGCATCCAACCTTCCGCGTGGTTGCTGGTGTCAGTTCATATATATATATATATAGATATATATCCGTACTTTTTTTTTTCTCGTTTCGTCTTTGTTATTTAGTTCGCGAAGTCAAAGTCTTGAGCTGAGTGGTCGCAACTTTGCTTCCCTGACTCGCTCCCTCCGCAGTCCTACTACTTGCTCACGCTCATTCTAGTCGGTTCCTACTGTCATGTGTCGTAATCTCTTCCTTAAAACGTACTTCCTACGCTCACGTTTTCATGTCCTAATCACACCAATTGCCACGTTTATGTTCACATTAACGTATTCTACATTATCACTCAACTCCTTGATTAATCACGGTCTTCTTCTTGTCACCTGCATTGGTCTTTGTCTTCTTTTACCCTTACACCTCATATTACATATCTCTAACTATTATTCTCTACATCATTCTCCTCTCTATATATAATCCTCTCTCCCACCACTCTCTCTATACTCTATCTAATTAATCACTATACTATCTTCTCAATCTATATATCTTATATATCTCTCTTAAGTCTCTCCCTCTCTCCTCTACTCTCCTCCCCATCTTCTCTCTTCTTCTCTCATCTCTCTATCTCTCTCTCTTCATCTCTCCTATTCTTTCTTCTCTCTCTCCTACCCTTCCTATTCTCGTCTCCTGCTCTCTCTCAATATATAAAATTCAATCCTATCCTCTCAAATTATCATCTTCTCCTTCATATCTTCATCTCTCTATTATCTTCTTCTCTCTCTACAACAACCACCCCTACACACTCACACACCTCCCCCACACATCACCAACATTCTTCTCTTCTCACTTCTCCTCCACCGACCCACCTTCTACTATATTATATTTATAATATATATATATATTATATATTAATTATAATTATATATATATATATATCCTATATCTTATATTATATTATATTATATTTATATATATTTATATAATATATCTATATCTTATATATTATTATATATAAATATCTTATATATACTATATAATATTTATATATATATATTTATATATATATAATATTTTATATATATATATATATATATATATATATATATATTAATGATATTTAATGAAGGAACCAATAGGCAATGAGAATTGTATAGAGTTTCATGGTTTACTAGTTAGTTCTTTCCAAACATTTCATGTCTATGAATTGGTTTTGATAGCATTTGAATTTGTGCTAATTTTTAGAAGTTAAATTATTGATATTTAGTTAATTGCATTATTTTAGTAATTATCTTAATTTTATTTTATTATGGTTTTTACTTTAAGTCTGATTTTATTTAAAAGGAATTACGAATGAGAGCGCACTTTTTTTTTTATTTATTTACTCATTGGAAAGTTTGTAACGAATGAATGAAGAATAGCATTATTCTTTGGATGATAAGTGACAATAGTTTTCTTAAAATTTACAATGAGCTAGGTTTATTTCTGATAAAATATTTTTATTATTATTATTATTATTAATTATTTGATTATTATATTATTCTTATTATTTTATTATTATTATTATATTATTATTATTTTATTATTATTGTTATTGTTATTGTTATTGTTATTGTTATTGTTATTGTTATTATTATTATTATTATTATTATTATTATTATTATTATTATTATTATTATTATTATTATTATTATTATTATTATTAATTATAGTATTTTTATTATTATTTTATATTTATTTATTATTATTATTTTTTTATTATTCAGTAGTAGTAGTTAGGTGTGTAGTATGAGTAGTATATTACTAGAACTAGCTTATTAAAATTTATATATATAATATAATATATATATATATATATATATTAATATATATATATATATATATTATATATCTATTATATAATATATATATATATAATTATATATATATATCGTATTTTGTTTACTATATGTTACTTTTTAAAATTAATATAATTTTTTTATAAATTTATATTTTAAACTTATAAAATTTTAATATATCTTTATTATCATTACAAAATGAAGTATGTAAAATATTAATATATAGTAGTCAAATAATTTTTTAGATACGAGAATGATAACTTTGTACCAGATATAGTCAATAATTTTCGCTGTATGAAAATATAGTTATATTTATATATATTTATATAGTATCCTATTTATATAATTTCAACATTTGAAATTATATATTAATTCTTAGTGAGATGATAGTAGCATGATATTCTAATTATATAATAGGTTGATCGAATACCCGCCCTCTCCCACCTTACATTTTACGCGCAAATTTTTTTCTAATTTGGGGAATTTTCGCTATCCTAGAATTTGAAAGAGTTAAGCAGCTTGTTCTTAAATTTAAAGGCGTATATACTATATATATACTATATATATATACGTTTAAAATAATCTTAAGTATTTTCGTAGTAATTATATTTATATTATATATTATTATTATTTTATATATTTATTATAAAATAATATAATATATATATATATATATTTAATATATTCTATATTTATTATATATTATATAATATCTATATCTATATATTTATATATATAATATATATTATTTCTTAATATTTATTCATTATATAACTATTATATATAGTTAAATTTATGTATATAATTAAAGTTAATAAATATTATGAATTATTTGATCCATAGAGCTATATACTAATTTAAGCATCATCGGATTTCTATCACACCCTATACTATCCTGCGACTTTGTGAATTGTAACTACCCATAAGTAATATATATATATAATTTCTATAATTATATTATATATATATATATATATATATTATATATATTATTATTTATTTTATATATATTATATATATAATTTCTATATATACTATATATATATATATTTACTATTACCTCTATATATATATTATTATATATTACTATATGCGCTATTGTGTCTATCTATCTGTAATGAGCTTTAGCATGATCTTTATTTTTCTTAATGTGAACGGCACTATAAATAATAGATAGATGTCAAATTGCTGCACAAGCAATTGTTTACGTATCTGATCACAAATAAAGGCAACATTAAGATGTCCTCAAAATTTGGGTTTTTTAATCAATCGATACTTGAAAATTCCTAGCCAGGAATTATTCACCATATTCTGACTAAAGGTGAGTTTATTATTTTACTATTATTGGTGGTATATGTTATTGTTTGTTTTTTTTTTTTTTTTTTTTTTAAAGTGTCAAGGAATGTGACTTTATATTTTATTTTTTTTATTTGTGTTTATTAACTGTTTAAGCATTAATACTTTTTTTTTTTTTAGTCTTTTGTTATTTTTTTATTTTTTTTAAAATAAATTATATAAAAAATTCGCAGATTTTAGAATATTAAATTTTAAAACATATCAGTAGTATTTATGCTCATAATGTAGTCTACAATGCTATGCTATTAATTAATAATATACTAGTAAAATATTATAATAATTTTTATATAATTATATACAATATAATCGCTAATTAATATAATAACAATGAAGTAATAAATATATCAACATATAATAATGAACATATATAACAATATAGTTGACCCTAATATGTTAATCAGATAATAATTACAGATATCCTTGCTTACGTATATAACAAATAACACAACAAAAAAAACACACAACACCAAAAGATTACAAATTATCAAAGAATAGCGACAATAATTCTTCAAAGGAACCGGAGGAGACACAACAACATACTACACCTGCACTATATATGACCATTAATGATTACTTTAGACTATCATTACTATGATAGACTACTATTTAATGGTTATACTATTATAATATAATACATAATAACTGAATAAATAATAATAATCATATAATAACAAATAATATCTCTAGTATTTCTTTTGCCGTAGTAGGTATAAATTGAACTTGGAAATAATGGATTAAAAAACTAAAATCGCTTCTCTATTGAAAAGGTCAAGTATCTTTTCATGTTTTCAATCATTCAATAGCCGATTGAAGATTACGCAAAAGTCGTAAACTTCGTTTAAAACATTAAGATTGAGCATTTGTGTGTCCTTTTACTTGAAACTGGTCTTTAAGGAAATATATGATTTACACGAAATCATAGATTTTAACCATTTTATAATGAGAATTATTTCTTTCATATAAAATATAAAGCTACACAAATGCAATTTCTGAAATCGCGTGCATGTGTGTAAACAAAAAACAAATGACTACATAATCAATCTTTTGGTACCCAATAATTTTTATTAATATATTCTTAATTATTATACCTATATGTTATATATTTCCAAATTTTGTTGATTTATATATATATTATCTCTAGTTACTATTATATTTATTGAACTTACAAATATAAAATATATCATTACTTATTAATTTTTATCTATTGTTATATGTTTTTTTTTTATCCCTATTATTTTAGATATTTTATTATAGTAAAATATATTATATGATATTATATTATATATATATAGTTACTATATCTTAATTATTATTCTTATTTCTATAATTATAGTCTATATCTATATTTTAATAAATAATTATAATATATATATTATATACTATTGTTATATATATTATATTTATATTTTATATATATTGGCAGTATAAATGTATCTAATAAAATTATTATATGTAGATAAGGCCTTTATTATATATATATATAATTCGATATTAACAGTTATTTTATTATTATCATACTACGTATATTATATATGTATTACAATACTTACTAATAATAGTATACATAGTATGTAGATAAGTTATAATTTATATTACAGGAATAATAACACAATACAAATGGTAACTTTCCTGTCTACATAATATGGTTAAGAACTTTTTATTTCTAATTCGCTTGATTTCCTTTCAAAGTCGCAATAACAGATTGGTTCTTTCTGTCGCTAAAGAGACAGCTTTGTCGTGCTGATATTATTGTTTAATCTGATTTATACGCGTCTTTCAGATTGCGAGTCTTCTTGTTCAGCGCGTTTTCTTATGCATAAAAAAAACATACATTCTAATTATAGTAGACATATTATATTTAAATTGTTGCTTTTGAATTATAAACCTATGCGAGAAAGATCGTAAGAGTTTCTGTGGTATATATACTACATATAGTACTATATTATATAATAATATTAATTATTATTATATATATTATATTAATATTATATTTTATTATATTTATATATATAATATTATATTATATATATATATTTATATATTTAATATTTAGCAAAAATAACTGAAATCTAAATATATAATAAAAAATGTTAATCTTAGACTAGGTAATATGCTCATGTTTGAAATATTTAGTATATTATTGGTATCATACTATACTAATAATATATAATATAAAATAATATAATAATAATATAATAATATACTACACATTAAATATATTATTATAATGTTATAAGTAATTATCATAGAATATATAAATATATAATATAATAATAATAATTATCTATAATATAAAATATATAATAATTACTAAATAATAATAATAATAATAATATTATAATATAATAATATATACTATATAATAATAATACTAATATAATATAATAGTATAATAATAATATTGCTACTTACTAATTATATATATATTCTATTACAATATTTCTAATTTGATTAAAAATACTAATATAATATATTAAATAATAATAATAATTAATAATAATAATAATATTATCAATATATAATATAATCAATAATATAATATAATAATATAATAAAATAATATATAATATAATAATAATAATCAAATTACTAATATACTATAATAATATAAATATTTTGTAAGTAAAGAGTTTCATGGTCGTCTTATGTGCTGGGTTTCCTGTATATTATATTTTAATTCCCGAGATACATATTTTTAATATATATATTATATATATTATATATAATTAATATTAACTCTTTATATATATATATTATATATATATATTATTATATTTATATATTATTAATATCATTACTGTTACTTATAAATTATAATTATAATCTTATATTATTTGATATAATTTTGGATCGTGCTTCTTCTTTCCACCACGGCTCACAAAGCGTCCACACTGGGTTGAAACATAATCAACACGCTGGCGCGGGTTGCGGGCTTCTCTAATTCATAAGCAAAAGAAGATTTTATAGAGAAATTGAATTATTTACTCAATTACACAATAAACTCAAAAAATAAACAATAAAGTACATCTTGCATTATACATGTCACTAGTATTACGTAACAAATCAAAATGATTAATGAAGATTTCACATTATTGTAGAATCAGGAAAAATAAGGTTACTACTCAGTGGGAGTATGCAGGATCTCGAAAGCGGCCACAAATTTTCCACCACAAAGGAGGCAAAATGAGGACGCGATTATGCCAAAGTAGGAAAATGAACGGTGTTCCTGGATTTGCGGCCCAGTCATTGATTTTGGACGGATCAGTTTGCGGCTTGAGGTCACGGACAAGGTCTGCAATTTGGGAGGGGGGTTTCTTTAACGTAATCAGTGATATGTTGACGTGATATTAGTGTGGCATATACGGAAGTGACGTGGCATATCACCTCGTGTAGCGTTTTTAGTCGGTGGGCAGGAAAGACCACTTCCGATGATCGGCTTTATAACTTTCTAAGTTTTGCTCTCTCTGTCATTCGTCCAGCGCTTTGCAATAGATCGAAAACCTTGCCGGAGAGCAGGAGGATGCGTTTTACTGGTGGTTGAATTGTGAATGGGATCCGGGAGTCAGTAACTGGAACCAACTTCCGAAATGAGTGGGGTGGCCATTTCTGGCCTCTAGTGCGATTTTCATTGCAGTTACCCCTACATAGAGGGGGTCCAAGAAAAAACTAATTTCTTTTTCTTTCTATAATGGTATTTATATATATATATATATATAATATTATAAGTATATAATATATATATATTTATATATTATTATATATATAATATATATATTATTATATATATATATAGATATATCTTATATATATATTTTATACATGAATATATATATATATTAATTGGACTTGAAATTAGCCGGAATCACATCACGGAAATACGGTAACCTAATATTTTTCTAATAATACTCTCATCTTTATCTAATATATATAATATAATATATATATATTATATATTTATATATTTATATATTATATATATATATATCTTATTATATTATATAGTATAATAAATATATATATAATTATTATATTTTATATATATTATATTATTTTAATTATATATATGGGCCTATATATTAATAGTATATCACTATATATTCTATTATTATCTCATATAGTTATACTAATATATATATTTATGATATATTAATAAATCTATAATTCATATATATATATAATAAAGCTGGGGTTGAATTTTGGTGGGATAACAAAACATGGTCAAATTGGTGCTCCTTGGCTTCCCTGTATTGGGACACAAATCAATTTTTCAGATTTTACAAAATGTTAGCAGTCTCTATGAGGTTAGTGAAAAATGGTTTTTTGACATGTTTTTCAAACTCTGTTTATTATATCTACCTGAATTAGTATTATCTAAAAAGAGAACTTACCTTGAGTTTATTTATACGTTTTAAGATATGTTATAAGCTGTGTACGTAAATGTCGCTAGAGTAAAGCTTCCAATTGTATTTTACTATTATTGCAAGACGTTTCATGGCATGTGCCATAAAGACAAGCATGCAATATTCGGTTATCCCACACTTGTCGAAAATCAGCTACCACTTGGCTGAGGATGTTTTTAGAGCCTTCAAAGTTCCATCAAGTAGTTAACAAAGATGACAGTGTTAATTACATCTAGCCAGTAGTGGCAAAAGAAGTTAAAAGGCTATTACAATAGGGCAGGCATTCCAACATAGATTTGAAAGTGTTTATGGAAAAGTGAAGAGCTATAGTGGATATTAAAGGATATTGAAAGCTATATTCAAGAAATAAAGCAATCTTCTCTAACATATATTCTACATAAAAATCATTTTCTTCGTTAATTTCGACATTAGCGCGTTGCCAAGTGGTTCTATGGTATAGTTGAAACGTATCAAATGTCAAGTGTCCAATGAAGTATCCAGATGTATTGGAATGGAATTTGGCTTGATTCAAACACTTCAGGACGCATGATAATGAGGAAAGGTGGCAAGAAGACGAGAAACATGAAACTTCAGGAAAGGATAGTAACGGGTTGCTATTTGAAAGTAAGATGAGACAAAAAGATACGCAAAAATGTGTAGTTCAGTTGAATTGTCAGGCAGTGAGAGTGATGTGTAGAGAATCATTTTCCTTAGAATGAAGGAAGAATTGGAAGAATGTCATCTCAAAAATATGAAACAGTATACTGAGTTGCTGTTCAGCATTAGCAGCGGCCAATTGTGAAGCAATAGAGATGCTGGTATCATAGTTATGCTGCCCTAGGACCTGGACTCTGTCCAATAAAGTTGTTGATCAGTAGTTAAAGCCAAAAAATACTGGAGAGAAAACCAGGTCAGAGGAGCATATTGCTCGCAACACAGAGGTTGGTTCATTGGTTTTCGATGGAAAATAGATGAAACCTTGGCTCGATACTGGAAGGTTGTGTGTAGAAAAGTTAGGGAAGAACATTACGTGCTAGTGTCATTTCCAGATGCAAGTTACATCGATCACGTTAGTCCTAACTTCAATGAGAATCCGAGATGTTTTTTAATTGATTCATGGGTAATTATTGACGAACGTTACGCACTTTAGCGCAGTGATATTGCGATGGGAAACTCCTGTGAATACGGGTAACAGATGGAATAAATGACACTGTTGGAGTTACATCTTAAAAGACCACTTCATGGCCTCATTATGCATGTTGCATTTTACATGAACTGCGACTCGGAAGTTTATTTAGTGTTGATAGATAGGAAGACAGTGTCCATCGTCCCATGAAGGACCCGTAACAAAACTGCTCTCAATTGATCCTCAGCCAAACTCCATCATTAATTTTCATACAATTCCAGGCTCTGTAGTTGCTGTTCCTGAACAGTTACGAAAGATTAAGTTCTGACCAGCTGATTACTAAAAATTGTTTATTAATTGCTAAGGGGTAACAAAATGCAAGATCATAATAAGCGTATTGAAAAACTGCACGCCGGGGTCGCCTAAAGCATGCAAGGTGGCTAACTAAAGCTAACAGACTGCTTCGATTGTACGTTTCAACAGAATCGCATCTGACTGATCTGAGGCGTTTTGGTACGTATTCGTACTGAACTTCTAGCCCCCCTATATGGTTCTATATCGCTCATCTCCTTTGTAAGAGGTGCAAAGATTTTTCACTTTATGGTATCACATTATCTCAAAAACTTTCTCCTGAGGACAGAACATCATTTCTCCAGTGCTCCTAAACACCTTCCTATTTTTGTCATCCAGAAAACTTGTTTGCTAGCTGGTGTTGCAGAGGAACGGGAAACAGAAGATTTTAATGTCAACAAATTCTTCAAGCAAGAAAAGAAATTTTCCTCCACACAATGTCAGCTTCGCTGTCCATTGATAAAAGGCATAAGAAACTTTCAATCTCAACGCCACTTTAATGGAACTGTAGACCTGTGGGTACTCTATCACGACCCCACTCTTTATGATGATATTTAGATAGATGATATTTTGGTTTACGGTAATCACACAAATTCTCTACCAAAGTAATCCGTGTCATTCGGTTCGATTTTGAAGAATTCAAAGATGTTCGCTTTCGTTTCTAGTGGGTCGTGGCATACTTCTCGAATGGTGAAATATCTAAAACAACTTCTCGCAATCGAAATGACTTCAGTAAGCAAAATTGATTTCTAATGAGATTTTTGTACTGCAGGATTGTTTAGCATGTAAGAATGTAAGGATATTTAAGCTAACGTTATTCTGGCCTATTATATTGAATTATACTTATTTGTTTTAACTAAAGTTCAGGTAACGTTGGGGTATGAAACAATCTTGAGAACTACTTTATACCACATTTCATAGTTTGATCTGAAGTGAGCAGAAATAAGTGTTTCAAATCTGCACTTCAACTTTTGTATGTTTTCAAGACACAGCTCTATTTTATATTAATATATATAAATTATATTATTATAAGTCTTATTATCTATTTATTATCTATATTTTATATATATATATATTAATAGTATTACTATCATATTATTAATATTCTAATATATATTATATATATTATATATATTATCTATTTATATATATTAACTCTTCTCTCTTTCATGATCCTTTTTTTCCAGAATGGGGGTAGGTGGTGATCTTGCATCGAAAAGAAAGCAGTAGAAGAATATGACAAAGTCGAAAAGAAAGCAGCCTTCGCCCCGTTCTACTTTAGTGAGAACTGTCGCAAGTCAGAAATCCCCCTAAAGCTTCAAGGACCGCGACGGACATGCCTAATGGCTAAATCGTAGTGTAATGCAATCTACTCCTTAATGATCCAAACACATACACCCCCTCACAAAACCCTCGCATTTCTCTCCTTCATGCATCTTTCTTCTCTCGCATTGCCAAAACTTCACCTTTACTCCTCTGCAGACATTCCTTTACTGACATCAATCCATTATTTCTTCCGGTCTCATCGCTTGTACCGATTCACCCACCTCATATACTTAGTCAGTCTTCCATCATTCATTCTAAACATGTGTCCATAACATATCGGTATTTCTTTATTCTCTCTTTATTTCTTAACCAACAACTCTCTAATACGCTCATTCTCATTTTATCAATTCTTCTAACATGCAGCCCTAGATTTGTTCCATCTGACAATTGACTTTAGATCTTTATACTTTTTTATTCCAGACCATAGTCTCAATACTATACATAAAAGCTCAACTACCCTCAATGTAAGAGCCTAGCGCCTCAGACTTTTAGTCCCTTTTACATCCTACTCAAAACGATTTAATTGAACTATATATATATATATATATATAAATATATTATTCTATATATAGAAATGTCCAGAGAATATATATATATATATATTATAAATTTATATATATTATATATATATGTATATTTATACATGTTATATATATATATATTATATATAATATAAGTGTTATTATATCATAATATTATTATATTATTACTTAGTACTATATATATTAATATATATAATATTATATATGCTATATTTAAGAATGTCCACAGAGTTAGGATGACAGGGCTGTAATCACGGCTCTTCAATTACATTGTTTGTAACAGCTACAGTATTAAAATTGGAAACCAAAGCTCCGAGAAGGATGATCATTTGGAGAGTTCTGGAAGGGGGTGTTTAGAGTTTATATGAAAGATGAAAGGGTGGATACCCTACCTGAAGTGTAAAACTCAAGGACTCGCATTGGAAAGTAAGGAGTTTTTGAAGGAGATTTAATAAAAATGCTACTCCCATTGGCAGGGTAAAAACCCTTCCTATGAGAGGATAATGTTAAGGATAAAGAAAGATATGACAGGATAAAAAAAAGGATTTAGAAACAGAAGACAATGTGTAGTTCCATATGGTAATATATCATCATAGGAACTGATACAAAGTGTTTGTTTAATCGAACTACGCAAATTATTTGGAAGATAAATTAAAAAGTGGGGCGACTAATGCCAAGTCCGCTGATAATTCAATATTGAATATCTCTGTTGAGAATCTAAGAAGTTTACTAAAGTTCAGCATGTCTTGGACAAACTTCTGAGTTTGGCCGACAGGGGCAAGGGAATTTAAATAGAAGATAATGAAAGTACTACACGCTGTGCAAGTGGTATCTCAAAAAAGGATTTTATTTTTGAAATAAAAATAGGAAATTGTTTTTTAGAGCTTGATAACAAAGAAAAGTAATAGGTATTGCTATTAATATCAATTTAAAAGTATAAAATAAATTCTTGAAAGCTGACTTCGTAAAAGGGTTAATGAACACATTATATTTTTAATATTTTGCACAAATTTGGAACCTTATATAAAAGAAAATAAATATATTGATAGCTAGACAGTAACAATGAGTCATAACGAAGAGAGAGAGAGAGAAGAGAGAGAAGAGAGAAGAGACAAGAGAGAGAGTAGAGAGAGAGAGAGAAGAGCAGAGAAGAGGAGAGAGAGGGGAGAGAGAAGGAGAGAGCGAGAGAAGAGGAAGAGAGAGGAAGATGAGAAGAGAGATGAGAGATAACTAATGCTTGCATAAATGGGTTTTCCTGGATGCTACAAATGCTTTTGGTGATATCCAAAATATTTTGCTATTGCTTTTTGGATTGTCACAGATAGTTTCATTCAACAATGTTTTCTATTAATATTTGCTATATGGCTTCTAGGTACATTTTCGATACTAATTTATGTTTGGTGTAATTTGGATATTGCGTATTTTACCTAATCATAATAATCAGTGGTTTCACATTTTTTACTTTCATAATTATTATAATTATTATATATTATATTTAATTATTACTATATATATATTATTATATTAATCTATAATTATATATTATATATTTTACTATATATATCTATATTTTTATCTATATTAATATTACTATTTGTATGTAGATTTCAAAAGTTCTGTAAGTGTATGCTAGATATTTTCAAAATATTCTTTATATATCTAATGTATAATTTTATAATATATTATTATAAATATATAATATTATTATATATATATATATATATATTATACTCATATATATACTATATAATTATCTATAATATAATACTATGCACTTTCCTTTGCTTTTCATACATATTTTCTTCTGGCCTGATTTCAATATCGTTTGTCATTTTATGTCATCAACGACTACCGATCACATCGTTTGATAGACATTAATATGATGCACTCACTTGAGTTTACCTTTATTACAACATTTGTGGGGTGCTTTTCTCTAGTCCAATAGGAGCGCGAGTTCCCAGAGTTTGCCAATTCTTCCTTTTTTTTTTATATAATCCTCTACGTGTCCAGTTTATATTATCTTATTATATATCATATATATATAATATATATTCTATATAATATATACTTATATATATTAATTATTATATATATTATATAATTATGAATTAATTATATTATTATTATTATAATTTCTTAATTACAGGGTCTCGGAGGATTGATGCCCAACTTAGGGTGTTTTTCAGCGTGTTCATTTGAAGAAAAAGGTTTTATCAATATTGGTCGGAAACCTCTGAACAGGCTACCCGGTTATTTGTATTGCCAAAACAGTAGTATGCAAATTGCGCACCTTCGTTCATTGTTAAAGGTTTAGCCAGACGGCATGTTAATGAAAAGGTTATATCAAATAGTTCTGATTAGGCAGAGGTAGGCGGGTACGTGTTGATGTAAAGTATAGAATGAGAAAGAATACTGAAAGACATCCCTTTATTTCACATATCAATTTAGCACGATGGTACAAGACTGAAACTCATGATTCAAAATGACTACGGTGGCCTGAATAACAATATTGTTTCGCGATAAGCATTGGAGTTGAGCATTTTCAGTATTTGAGGATTTCACTCCGAATTTTACATTTACTGCAGCATAAGTAATTTCTTGTCTTTAATTTGTTGCGATTCATCACATCATGGGCATAACCCTTTCTATAGTGTCACCGTAAAAGTATGATTCAGTTGGTTTAGGTTCGTGTGATCGTAGCTGGCCAAGCCAATTGTCCCCCTTGAATAGATTCTACGGTCTGGATGATCTGTATCTTCAATGATACTTAGCTCATATGCGGTGAGAATGTGCACGGTGCCGCTTGATCGTTTTGTGCAAGTATAGCGTCGCTGCCCAAAGGAATATTCTCCAGGAATTGGTAGTTCGTTTCTAGAAATTCGGTACACTTTACCCTGTAGACGACCATTAAACACTTGGAAATAAGGGCTGATTTCGATGATAACACACCAACGTTCGCAGAAATTATGTATTAAAAAGTTGCTTTCACGTTTATGAGGATATTATTGAGACCTATATATATATAAAATTTTTTACATGATTTATCCCACTATTATTAATACCGTCAGGTGTAAAAGTGGACTCATCGGTAAATAAAATGCACCTCCAATATGCGGGATCAGAAAGAATCCATCGGAAAAGTTGCTGTCGTTGTCCTTAGTCTTCCTGTAAAATGTTGAATTCTTTGTACATTGTACGGATATAAACCGTCAGTCTGAAATGTTCTCCACACAGTAGTGCGAAGGATTCAAAGACGCGCAGAAATTCTGTGTGTGCTAAGTCTGTGACTGCGTTGTACCGTCTGAAGGATGTCATCTACGTGTTCTAGTTGAACAGGCACCCTTTCTTACTGTAGTTGAAATGATTTACTTCCTCGAACTCGTCTGTGTTATCGATAAATACCTGTCGATTTTGTAGTGGATATCGTTGTGGGAAACGTCGACGATATTCCAGCAAGGAAGCTCTCGCGTTACCATTGCTAAAGCCGTAAACGTGAAAGTATGCTAAACTTACCACAATGTTCACATTCAGATGCCAGCAAAAATGACAAACACTCTTTAGCAACCGTATGTTACAGTCTATCCTTACACCTGTTTCACCTACAAAGATGTTAACTACGACAACAATCTAGAGATCTTTTCAAGTCTACTCCTTACAAATTGTATCGAAGGTTCACATTTTGCATACCCATTTGGTTTGTCATTAAGCCAAACTCGCTAACCTTTCCGATTCCGACCTATGGTATATTAGTTTTTCCTTCAAATGAATTACGTAATACACCTTTGAATAGTTTGGGCATATTCTTCCGACTAGTCTTCTAATCAAAATTATCATTTTTTAAACTAACATTATTGTTTACTTTTGAAAATACCTAAAAATAATTACACATAACGTATAGATGACATATTATCTCGAAAGTCTATAACAAATTAATTTTAATCAAAGAATTTAATTTGGCTACTTTTATATTTTTTAACTCCACAAAAGTCTCTAAAACCCTCAATAAATTCCAACAACCAAAGTTAATAATAATTACTATACTCTACAACTAAAATTGAAACGGATTAAACTGTAAATGCTTTAAATGCTTGTTCATGAAGAAGAGTTAATACTGTTTACAAGTTCATCCAAAATATAAATAAAAACATTGTTGGCAACACAATGAATGAATATATTACAAAGCTAATTACCACACAATTAAAATAAAAATCCTCAAAAAAGAAAGAGAATGATGTCATACAAAACGCTTCATGCAAGGAGTATTCCACTGGACAATCACAAAACAGCTCATCGCCAAAGCATTAAGGAATACTTTCGGATAAAGATAATTTATTTAAAAATAAATCTAAGTAAAAGAACACTTAAAATGACCTGACATTTCACATGTAATACCTCTTTAATATTTGAGTTATAAAATCCAATTTCATATCGTCGTCCTTTAGAAATATGAAATCAATATTGTTCAATACTTTTCCAAGATAACTAGAAAACACAGCTGAACAGTCTACCTAATATAATATATATATATATATATATAATATATATAATAAATAATATATATATATATAATATATATATATAAATATATATATATATATATAATATATTATATAATATATATATATACTATATAATATATATAATATATATATATAATATATATATAATAATATATATATATATATTAATATATATATATATAATATATAAATATAATATATATATATATATATATATAATAACGTATATATATTATATATATATATATTATTTATATATATATATCATATATATATATATATATATATATATCTATATAATATATATATATATATATATAATATCATATTATATATAATTATAATATAAACACATTTCTAATTAGAAGAAGGAACCCATTTTCGTTTCCAAGAAAACCTTTCTACAGAAATATTCTTGCTCGATTAATTATACTATTATTAATATATATATATATTATAATATATATATATATATATATATAATATTAATATAATATATATATATTATATATATATATATAATATTATATTATATATAAATAGATATATATATTATATATAATATATATATAATATATATATAAAAATATATTATAATATATAAATAATATATATATTATATATAAAATATATATATACAATTAATTCATATCTATATCTTCGCCTCTAAATATATATGTTTAAAAATATAAAATATGAAAATTGCCGAATATGGAACTCAAGTATCACTCTGTGTACCATCCTTCTTCCAGCCACATCTTGTTTTGTGGAACTCCTGCCTCTTTATTTTTCCCGCAATATTAATTCTTCCTCTATTTAAGTCCCGCGTCTGCGCCCACCTGAGGGAAATGCGTTAGGCAAGGGTCAGGGCGTGGTTTACCTTCCATTATTTTAATTTTTAATTTTCTGTTATGTATTTTTTAATTTTATTTATCTATTATTGTTTTTTTTTCTTTTTTTGCACCCTCCCCAGAAAACCACCCCAAACCAACCAAACAGCACATCTTCAGACATAACACTATGTTACCAAATTTACACACAAAACTCCACTGTTCAACACAAACCGATCTAAAGCGCCCCGACCAACCTTCCCCATCATCTATAAAAAACCAAAATTCACAAAAACAAACTAGCCACTGAAAAAACATACTCAAAACTACAAACAAAAAAAAATAATAAAAAAAAACAACTGGGCACAATTCTACCAACTATATGAAAACCAACATAAATCCCCAAAATCATCACAAAACGCGATCAACACTCAACAAGTCATACAAAACTTCACTTCTCTAATCAAAAAAAAGTAGTAACAAATCCATTCCAGATACGTGAAAAATCATAATGACCCTAGAACCTGAAAATAGAACACTAATCAAGCAAACACAACTCGCCTCAAAAAATAAACCTACATCACTCCAAACGACAACACAGATTAACCCCTAAACACCCAAATCATAAACTTAACAAACACACACATTCTTCAAACAACTTCCAAACCTTCCTCACCAAGAATATCCAACACACGAATAACATCAGAATGTGGAAACAATAAATACACTGAAAACTCACCAATACAACAAACTCCACTCTCCATGAATCCATCAAAAACCCAAACACACAAAATCCCCAATCCAGCAAACAACACGCATTCGCGGCAACTCACTCGGCAAGCAGATCAAAAACCCAACATCCTCAAAACATAAAATCATCAAAGCACTCAAAAAGTTAAACTCAATCACGACCCAACATAGAAATAACCAACTACCTAGAAAACAACAAAGTACACTCAAAAACTCACGCAACTGCCCAGACACATCTAAAACAAAACACCCCAAAAACACTAGGAACACAGCTTTAACCTCAATTAGCAAAAAATATTATAATAGTTCCATCAGCCTAAATTGCATTCCCCCATCTGAAAAAAAGCATCATTAAACCAGACTAAAACCAGGAAAGACCTCTCTGACCCCTCATCATATCTCCCATTCATATCAACACATGCAAAAACTAACTAGAAAAAAAACCATTGCTAATAACTTCCACACATCATCAACACACAATTAAACACGGTTTTCAAACAAAACCATTACAACAAAACAATTAGCACTTGCACTCATAAACATCATTCAGCCCACAATCAACGGCCTAAAAAAACTCAAAACCACTCACAAAAACAATAATCATAGCAATCACATGCAGCAAAGCATTCCGATACATCCCTAAACAAAACTGATCACAAACAAAAAGGTCTAACATCCACACTACTAAAGAAATGAATTTCCAATTTCCTCTCAGGAAGAACAGCACAAATACAAACAACAATACAAAATCCAAACAGTAAATATCAATAACGGATGCCCCAGGGCTCAATACTGTCCCCTACTCTATTCAACCTATTCACGACCGATCTTCCACACTAAAAAAAAACAGACCACCAACAATCATAACAACCTAAACAATCTATTACATAGCTACTACACACCAAACTAAACACGGCACAAACCGACACAACAATACATCAACCAACTTCAAACATGCTAGAAAAACAGAATGGCCCCTCACCAAACAAATCACAATAAACTTAATTACGACCGACCGCCAACCTCGCACATAACCACCCCATCTTCTTAAACAACATACACACCCTTCAAACAAAGCTCCCAAAATCCTCAAGTAACACTTACACTCATATCAACCTTCACAAAACACAACAACATAAATTTTTTTGGAAACAAGAAATGAAACATATGAGAACTTATGGCTTGCACAGGACTTACAAACAATTTAACAGACATGAAACCATCAATATACAAAACAATTCTTTCGTCCGAATTCTAAACTTTACCGCCCCCATACCTTTAGCACCCTCTACTTGATGGAAAACAACATAAAAAATTACTAACGACATTAAAGGCAAACACTTTGAACAAACAGCACGCCACAATTCAACAACACCACAGCAACAGACACGAAGAACCCAAAAGCTACCATAGCACACACCGGGGGATGATATAGCACAGGCTCACCAAAACTACGAACACCCCAACACCCATGCCACATGCCGCCAACCCAGTCCACCACAGACTTCGACCCCCGGGCACGTTATGAACACGTCCCTCCGAGATCGGAACGACAAGAATGGGGACGACCTCTGTAACAGAAGTCACCCCCACAAAGGGTATTGTGGCGGAAGTGTTAAAGTCACCGAGAACCCAAACATGGGCCTGGGGAGGACACGTTGTCGGAAGGAATGAAAAAAAAAAAAATCGTGACGGGCACGAGGGGTCTTCTGGTATGATTTACAGCTGGGCGCACGGGGTTACACCCAGAGCACAAGCGCGTAAGCGGATGCGGATGCGCTTTCCTACTGCGTCAAAGATGGAATACGAGCCCGCCCACGGGTCATGCAGCGAAAGTAAAGTGGAAACTGGGAATAAGTGAAGTTAAAGTAGTAAATGGGAACAGGACTCGTGAAGCAGGAATCGCGCCCCACCTCTGTCGCTGTGTTCACGATAATCAGGGAATTGAAGGGGCTCCCTGTACCGGAAGAGGTTTTGTAAAAGGTTTCACCCACGACAGTTGCAACTCTCTGTAAAACAAACAGCCAAGGGCTGATGATCGTACAAGTAATCGCTTTCAGCTCTTTCGTTAATTGGAAAAGTATCCGGCCAGTTCATTGCGATGAAACGTAGCCATAAACGGTTTTAAAATCAATGGGTCAGGACGATCCGTGACAATAGTTCACGATGTTTTGGGGACGTGGCAGTGTTGCTCCTCAGAGGTTTAAAGGCGGGGATAGTCCCTGAGTCGTTCGGACGACCCACCGACAGGAACCTCAAACCCCGGAGGAGAGGAAGATCACGCAGCAGGGATATGTGTGGACCCCCCCTGTTTACGAGAGGGGTTCCTGGGCACAACAGGAGAGGGCTCGCCAAAGAGGCGCGCCAAGTCACACTCCACATTTCGAACATCCCTCCCCTCAGACGCACCCCTGCCAGACTTCTTAGCAAGCCGGGAAGGGGGACGCGTCTTGCCAGGAGGCGCCCTAACAAAGGCTGGGGAAGATGGAAGAGGATGACAAGTAGGAACGGTGTCGGCGGGAGTGAGATGAGACACATCGGATGACAAGGGTATGGCGTCAGTAGGTAAAATCCCGGAAGCGGTCCGCGCTCGAGAAGAGCCAGAAGGCTCCGTCGACGGGACCGAAGTCAAAGGGGGTGGAGGGGAAGAGGCAGGAAGGGAAGACTCCTCCATCCTCCTGCATCCACCAGCAGCCAACCCAACCTCATCACACATCGAAGCGGAGCCACGTCTACCCGAAGGAAGACTGCGAGCGGGCGAGGTGTCAATCGATACCTCCTCGGACCTCCCCTCGGGTGGGACAACAGTGTCAGCACGTGACACCCCCACGGAAGAAGAGTAGTCCGAAGAGTCCATCGAGGCATCCGAAAAAGTTTCAGAATCGCTCGAATAGTGCTGAAGCAAAGCGGGCGTAGGCGGAGTAAGTAGTAATTTATCAGAACGGGCAGAGGGCGAACCACAGGTCCGAGATCGGCCACGCGGGTTGTTGTCAGCGCGGCGAGCCCGTTTAGGCAGGACAGAGACGGGTCCCCCAGTACAAACGGGATCCTTCTGCTTCAAGAAGTCCGCGGCCCGATAAGCAAGCGAGTACGGATGTCTGTCTCGGGAAGATCCGCCCTTGGACGGACTCTCGCAACCGTTAAGAGGGACTTGGTGTTTCCCCGGCGAAACAGAAGCAGGGCGTTTCCGGGAGACGGTACAGGTAGGCTTCGACGAGGCACAAGGACGATCGCCATCGACCTCAGAAGCTGAACTTATCGCAAAATCAGATATCCCCTTGGGAGCTGCATGGACCTCTACAAGGAGAGGAGCATGAGAGAGGGTCGTGTGTGTCGGCGAAGAACGACGAGAGGGCCGGCGGACCATTTCGGGAGAGTTGGGAGGACAATTGGCCCGAGCCACAGAAACCACCGAAACAGGTGATTCGGTAACCGGCACAGAAGGCCGAACGGACGAACGTGAAAGCGGAACAAGCTCCGGACACAACGCACGGGGGCGATGAGCAACGGAAGAGGTAACCGCAGATGGAGTGGACGCTGCCGCAGCATAAGATAGAGGAAGATGAGCCAGCTTCTCCCTCGCCCCGGCGGGGTAGCCTCACGACGGTCATATTTATGAATGGCGCACTGCTCCAGAATTTCCTTCTCCAAGGCGAAAAAGGGGCAGTGGACAGAGGAGGCCGGGTGTGGCCCCTTGCAGTTAGGACAACATGGAGGATCTCTGTCACAGTTCGGGTGGAGAGAACTGCCACATGTCGGACAGATGGTCTGGGGAGACCGACAATATTCTGGGGGTGACCGAATTTATGGCACTTGAAACATCTTCTCGGGAAGGGCACATAAGTCCGAACCGTGTGCATGGTAAAACCAAGTTTTACCTTGGATGGAGGGAAAGGCACAGAGAAGGTAAGCAACAGACGAGGGTTCGTCTTGGAGGGGTCATCCTTACGGGGAGGGAACCGATAAACGTCGGTGATAGGCACGTGGTGAGCCTGTAAATGAGTGAGGATGTCAATCGAAGCATCGGAACAGAACTCCGGGGCATATATGTACCCTTCGACGTGTTACCGAACATCGTCAGGTTTAGAAATGACGGGAATCTTCCCCAGATGGGATTAGGGAAGCAAGTACGTTGTCTGGGACGGAGAGGCAGCACGAACCAGAGGGGAACCGTTCCTCATTGGCGTGGCCTGTGGCTCAGTAGTTTGAAGAGCAGCTTCCAAAGCATCACTAAGGATGAGCTGGCTCACAGAAGTCAGTGGACGAGATGACGTTGAATGTAAATAAAAATAAAGCGGGTAGGAATCAAGACCCGGGACCCCTGGAGGGGGGTCGGAGAAAGTGATCGTCGGCGTCGGTTTATACTGGCGTTTAGGAAAGGAACCCCGCTGACAGGGGCTCCTGGAATGGCAAACGTAAAGACGGAGAGACAAGGGTACTCTGAGAGGCCACAATAGCCTCACCTGGTCTAGACGGGGCAGTCCCTGAAACAGGACCGGAAACGAGGGCGATAGGGGTGGGTGGTGGAATACCAACCATTTCATCAACAAGGGCGTCAAAGCCCCTGCTGGCCGCAGGCCTGGGAATGGCCAGGGAGGAGACGGGTTGGGGACCCGCCAGATGGTGATTGCCGCCTTTCTGGAAAACGGTAAACTTTTTAGATTTTCTTCCCATGAAAAATACTCCTGCAAAACATCAGCACCGCAATAAATAAACACAAATTCAATAACACAAATGATGAATAGAAACATAAATCCTGGCAGCGTAACTGCAGCAACCGCGCCCACCACAGGCCCAGAGCTACCTACCTCCCCCCTAGAAACCCCACCCCGTAGGGTGGGCCATGGGTGTGGCCTCGGGAGAGCCCCCCGGAACTCCGCGTCCAGTCCCAAAGATGGAAAATAAAAGCCGTGCACCACACGGATAAGACGCGAAGCCCAAGATTATGCGCCCAAGTGCAGGACAGCCTCCTCACAGGTTAGGGCAAGGTTCGGGACCCCTACAATAGGCGGCCCGGAGAAAGGCAACAAAAACCGGTTTTTAACCTGTACCCTCACCCACGTAGGAAGGAGGGCAAGATGGGCCCATGACACAAACAGAGACAACAGCCCGATAGCCACCAGGAAGCAGGGAAATGGGGAGACTCTCAGAAGAGAGATCAGGATACGGTAGGAGGTAGTACTACAGAAAACCGGAGGAGAAGAGGACATAAAACTGAGGAAGGAGGTTAAGGGAAACGTAATAATATAATTATATATAAGATATAATATAAAATATAACAAAAAATAAAAAAATAATTATAATAAAATAAAAACAAGGCTAAAAAAAATAATAAATTAATAATAATATAATAATATAAAATAAGAATAAAATAATAACAATAATATAAAAAAATAAATAAGAAACAAAAGAACATAATATATGAAAAGGAGGGGGAACCACAAAAGGGGGAAAAATCAACGAAAAACAAAAACGTACAACCACTTCGCAGATACCATTCGGAAAGGTATCTGAGCCCCCCACCCCGACAAGGTGGGGTACGTAACGGCGGTGAGGGGCATAATAATAATCATAATAATAATAATAATTAATAATCATAATATAAATGCTCGGCAAAAATTTCCACATTGCATTTTATTCACAATGAAGCTTGACAAAATACAATCAATCGTTGTCACTATTATTTAATAAGTTTTATTTGACTATTATATATACAAAAGTGTGTGGTGTGTGTATATATATATATATATATATATATAAATTACTATATATATATATATAATATATATATATATATATATATATATAATATTATATATTATATATTATAATATCTATATATATATATTATATTAGGGATGCACCGAATCTTCCGGCTCCAGGCTCCGGTTGCGCCGGAGTTCCGGCCTTTTTAAAGATCTCCGGCTCCTGCCGGAGACACTAGTCTCCGGCTTTCTCCGCCGGAGACCTATATTTTCAAAAGGTAGTTTGAAAATAAAAATAGTTATAATTCATTGAAAGGAATAATGAGACATTTGATGAAATAAATTTATTTAGAGAACTGATTCATACAAAAAAGTGTAAAAAAAGATATATTAATATTTTTTGTTGCTAGTATAATATTAAGTCAAACTTCACAACTAATATCATATCTCCAATAATATATAATAAGTTATTGAATAGGGTCTAGTATGACACCATTTTACTAAATGGACTAATTAGTTCGATAACAACTTAAAAGGTTTTGATATCCAAAGTTGACTACCTCTAACATAAAATTCACCTTTGATAATCTAGCTTTAAAATGCAATACAGAAATAGGTAAATGAAATTGGTTAAGAACTTTTAAACTACATGCCATATCTGAACAAAAGACTAAAAAATTATGATATTATGTATATTTAATATTTAAATAATTAATTTATTAAAGATTTTAAGTTTAACAATAAGCATTTG
Source organism: Trachelipus rathkii (assembly GCA_015478945.1). Classification (NCBI taxonomy): domain Eukaryota; kingdom Metazoa; phylum Arthropoda; class Malacostraca; order Isopoda; family Trachelipodidae; genus Trachelipus; species Trachelipus rathkii. The sequence continues at coordinate 9,256 of JABUQX010113031.1, read as the reverse complement.
AAAACTAATATATATATATTATATAATATAATATATATATATATATATATAGTATAATATATATATATATATATATATATATATATTATAAATTATATATATATATATATATATTATATATATATATATATATAATATATATATATATATATATATATTATATATATATTATAAGGTGCATTTGTACCAGCTGTTATCGATACTGTATAGAGTATTACAATAGAATTTTTTTTAGAAATTAAATTAAATTGTTAAACACAAAGTCAGTGAAAGGAAGTTAAATAGCTTATGCATTGCTATTTAGGTAACCATCTCTAATATTTAAAATCAAATGCTCTCAAATATTATGAAGAAGAAACAGGAGCTGATCAGCTAGTGTTGGAGAAGGACATTTCTTTTACTTGTATAAATATTTACTGCTTGGCTAAACATTCTTTAGCTAAATACCACTGTGAAGGTGGAGCAGAGAAATATTTCCTAGCTAATTCAGGTAAGATGCAATTAGGATAAAGAGCTTTTCTTTTAATAGTAGATCAGCATCCGATTTTCGCTCCATAAGTGGTGCTGCAAAATACTTTCTATCCGCGAGGTAGTTTGAATAGTATTTTTTAATTCATGTTGTTTTCTCTCACTGCTGCTTCTACGTTTGCATTTTAACTTTTTCTCCTTTGATTAGTTCCACTTGGTTTGAAAAACGCCACAATTCTTCCATTTTCTTTGACGATTTTTGATTGTAGCATGTCATCAAGCACTTCCAGAAAATTGAATGTGTTTACTTCTCAATATCGGCCGTTTCATTTTCAGATTCTTCATTTGAATCTGTATGAGACTGATCATCTTTGATCATCATTTTGTTCATCAGAATCTGAACTTAATTTAATATTTTCTCTTAACTTTTATAAAAAGTTTTACTTCTTCTTTGAGCATAAATTTTATTTTGTTCTGATCAATAATATCAAAGAGCTAATTTGTATTGTGATTTAGAACTGCTTAGCAAGTACATAAAGTTTTTCTATTTAATGGTACCAAAACGTTCAGTTACAGAATTTAAAAGTTCATCTTTTATAGTGTTTACACCGCATCCTTCCAAGTTTTTTCCTAAATATTTTTGCAATGCATTACTGCAGTATTACAAAGATAAATCTACATCATCATCATCCACTCGCTCTTTTAACTTAATTTTCTTCAAAATGTGTGCTAGCAATTTCTAATTATATTCTGCATTTAGTTCCAGTGATTGCATTTAAGATTTTCTAGATTGTTTTTCGAATTTGAAGAAATATAATAATTGCAATTTTTTGCTCTGTATGATCCTTTGCAGCATATAATAGGATGAATTCCATCTTGTTTCCACTCTGGATAAGTTGTGTATTGGCAATGTTTGAGATTTTGAATTTCAGGTTAACTTATTTTGTAGCATATTTGTGATTTACTAAAATGAGCTCTACGATTCCCTACATAAAGTAATTAATCTTTAATTGATTGTTGAGAAAATATAGCATCATGTATTACTTACTAGCTGTAAGAAATGAATAAAACATGTCTCATTATAACACCTGTCGCTTTCATACCTTTTGTAATGTTTGGTGCGTTATTTGTTAGGACAACATGAATATTTCTTTTTTCTAAATCCCAGCTCTTAAGTATTTCCTCACTTTTTGACATATATTTTCTGCTTGAATGAGAACACCTAAACTACTGATTTGTAATGTTCCACTCTCCTTTTGAAAATCTTTATCAATCCAATGCAAGACATCTTATAAAGCTTTCATTCTTATATGAGCAAGTCCAAAAATATCTGATGTTAATGATATATGCTGCAGCTGAAGTTTTATTTTGTTCTTTACCCTTTATATATTTTTGGGATAATCTCTTGCTGAAAAGTAATCCTTGATGCAATATAGTTATTATGTGGACATACCATGATTTATTATTCTTAAATCCAATATCTTCTACAGGAAGAACAATGGCAGATAGTCACAGGCAATCACTTCTCAATATTTGGAAATGAATTCTGTGGCTTTCTATCATTAATGTCCCAAATCTTTGTTTTCTCAGTTATTTCAAACAGTGTAGCTTAAAGGAAATCTTTTTTTTTTTTTAATAGAGCGTAAAGTGGATGATATGGGATGGACATGGATCATCATCTGCTGTGTCTGTTATATCATGTTTTCTTTTTTTTTGGCCTCCTTTCCTCTTGAAGATTCAGATATTTTTTTTATCTTCAAATATGTTTTTTTATGTTTTTTTTCAAGATGATCCAGTAAAGGGTTTTGTGCTATAATATTTTGAACCTTTCTTTGGGTTTCCTCTTGATAGTAATATATTCTCAGTAGCGCACAAAAGACCTTCAGCTTTTCCATTCTCTCTTACTTTAATCTTAAAGTAATCCCACACTAGAGATGACATAATATAAAGAATGGAAATTAATTACAGATTTTCTTAATATTTTTATATAAAATCTATAAAAAATAAAAATAATATATATATATTATATATATATATACTATATATATATATTATATATATATATATAGTATATATATATATATAGTATATTTTATCATATATTCTATATATATATTATATAAGTATATAATATATATATATATATATATATATATATATAATATATATATATATATATATATTTATATATATTATATATTTATTAGTATATATATATATATATATATTTATAATATATATATTATATATATATATATATATTATATTATATATTATATATATATATAATATATATATATAATATACTATATATAATATATATATATATATAATATATATATATATATTTTATATATATATATATAATATATATATATATTATATAATATATATATATATATATATATATATATATTATATATATATATATATATATATATTATATAGGTATATATATATAAGGTAAGTATAAATGGAAATTTCATTCTGCCGGGCCGGCAGACTCCGCCTCCGCCGGAATTAAAATTTCATTCTCCGCCTTCCGCTCTCGGCCTCCGGCCAAAATACTCTCCGTGCATCACTGAATATATATATATATATATATATATATAGTTATATAATAATATTATATATAATATACTATATATATATATATATATATATATATATATAATTATATATATATAATATATATATATCAATGGGGCGAGCTTCTTGCATGGAACATGCTCCTACGGGAGGGGGGTAATAACATGAGGGAACTGAATTCAAGCAAGAGAACAACAAGAGCATGTTCCAATACATTACATTTAAGCGCCCCCCATTCAAGCAAAATTACACAGAATTTCGGCTCAATTACATCTTTTTATCGCTTGCGGAATTCCTTCTTCTTTCATAGTAGATTTCCTCATATCTTCAAGGGTTCCATCGCCAATTGATCAGCTCAAATAATCTGCTATTATATTTTCTTTTCCACTAGTATGTTGTAGGAGAAATCGAAAGCGTTGAAGGAAGAGTGCCCACCTCATAATTCTGGGGCTGTCATACTTCTTCCTATTCATAGCCGTGAGGGGTCTATGGTCAGACTGGAGGATAAACTCCTCCCCATATAAATACCGTTCAAACTTCTTAACTCCCGTCACGATGGCTAGAGCTTCCTTTTCCAAAATGCTGTATCTCTGTTGAGTGGGGGAAAGCTTTTTACTCCGTACGCTATCGGATGTAGAATATTATTTTCCTCCTGAAGAAGGACAAAACCTAAAGAGGAGTCTGAAGCATCCACCTGCAGGGTGAATACTTTATCAAGCCGTGGCATTCTAAAATTGGTTTAGAAATCAACGTCTTCTTCAATTCCTCAAAAGCTTTCTGAGCGTTTGTACTTCCCAATCGTACCTATCTTCGGTTCCCCTTTCTTGTTAGATTCGTCGTGAGTGGAGCAGCTAACTTCTGCTAGTTTTCTACGGAATTCTCGGATAGTAAGCCGTCAGGCCCAAAATAAAAAGATCTGACTTGTTTCTTGTTTTTAGGCGGCTCTGTGTCATAATCTTTCTACATGTTCCTCCTGCAGCCTTTAATCCCATTGCGATGATGACCTAAAAAACTCTTACACTGCAAGATTGCGAACTTGCGCATTTCGAGGTCTGATAGCATAGCCCTCAGCTCTGCAATTTAGCTAGCATAGAACATCCCAAAATCGTGTCATGTGTTCATTGCCAGCGTCCTCGAATGAATAATGAATATCAGTCATATTAAAAATCCACGTCGTTTTGATTGTCCATCTTAATATCGTCTCATCGCTCTTACTAGTGTCGCTCGGCATTCATCATTTCCAAACGGTAACTTTATATTATTATTGACAATGACCTCTTCGGTCGAAAAAACCTGTCTTGAACGCATCTTCAGGCTTTATGGCACTTGCAATAACCTTCGACAAGTCCATTTGCTTGAAAAATATATCCTCTTCAATTTTATGTGAACAACGGCTGGTAGTATAGTCATTGGTTCAGGGTCAAAATTATATTAATTGTTAAGGCTCTATAATCGGAACAACACGCTGTGTTGGGGTGTCCTCCTCTTTTTTGAACTACAACAACCGGCGCAGCAGTATCTGGTGATGTAGACTTCACGATAACGCCCATTTCGAGCATTTTCTTCAATTTCTTTTCTTAGCTCGGTGCATGTTTCGTTATAAACGGTAAAGGTATATAACTGATTACTGATGGATTTTCATCTATTAAAATCTATATAAAGTGGTGATATGTAGTGCTGTTGCGTGGACACTGCTTGAAAATATTTCTATGTGGCACTCTAAAAAATTTTCATTATTATCTTTTTCGATATTGTAGTTGCTGCTAGTGGGAATTGCATTTATACCCCGGTCTTGTAATTTTTTTTGGCTTGATGCTCCAATATCATGGTTGTCATCCTGACCTTCTCCAACTGTACCACCCTCTTCTCTAGAGATATATTTCTTTAATAAATTAATATGATTACGTCTAGATGACTTCACCTACTCTAATCTTAATTGCCCTGCCCATACCGGTTCTTAGTACCTCGTAATGGCCCACCCCACCTCGTAGCATTCTTGTTCTATGAGATGTTGTATCAATTACTAGTGCCAAAATACCCTTGCTGTTCAATTTCTGATCTTACATTTCTGTCATAGTTGCCTCTTTGGATTTATTTTTGTGCCCGACCAGATTTTCTCCTGCCAATTTCAGTGTTTCATTCAGTCTTTCCTTGCAGAATCAAATACATACCTGTTATGTTGATCTGTGCTTCCTCCGACTGTTGTCACCGACCCAAATTTCGTGTTAATTATTTGCAACCGGAAACCCTTACTGTTCTCCATACAGTAATTCAAAATTGGTGGAATCCCGTGAATCTCTGTGGGGTTTCGCTCGTTACTCACAATAGTAATGAGTTTCTACAAAATTTATGCTATTTTGCGTACTGGCTACGATGGCTGTGGTTTCAAACATCTAACTTCAGGTACAATTATACTTTTTTACGAGTCCTGCGTCATCGCGATGGTAAATACTTGAATTGCATTTGCCTTTTCAAGCATTCTAGCAGCATCTTACATCTTTCATCAAATTTCAGCCTTCTACATCTTCCATTTTTTTAATGGGGGTGGGGCCTCCCTTCGGGGGACCCACTAATGAGTACATAACTAATAAAATAAATAATACTAATTAATCCATATAAATAATAATAAATAATAAACTAATAATAATGATATAATAATTAATATAATAAATAAATGAATAATATTAATAATAATAATAATAATAATAATAATAATAATAATATATAATAATAATAATATATAATAAATCTTACGAATGCCATGCTGGAAAAGACAAACTCGCTTTTGTGGGCGTTTGCATAGACCTTTTTCACAATTATCTCAGTATCTTATCCTGGTTTATCTCTCTGAAGATCGGCGGTGGGTTTATTTTACGCGTTGGCACGCGAGGATAGTAGATTGCGGACTTTCCCTTACGGACCGCCGTCAGAGGGTTCAGTCCAAAGAACGTAAACCAGAAAGACCCACCGGGCACTGCCTACCCGTTGCCGTGATGATCATACTTTGCCTGGCTGGCGTTATTTTTCCCATCCCGTGGAGAACCAAATATCTCTTCTTTAAGAATTAAAAAGATATAGCCGAGAGGTACCGTCTTGGATGGACTTCGCAAGGTCAATCCGGACCTAATCTAACGTTTATTTAATGGGCGGTCTGGCCTCTGGCCACGCATACGGTTCTAAGTACCCAACGCTATCGTAATGTGACCCATCGACAAACAAGTGGCCACATGCCAAATCGCGTAACGCCATTTTGTTATAGAAATGGTACATGCTAGGTTATCAAAATTACTAGTGCTGAATAACAGATTGCCCTTGCTTTACCAAATTTCCTGATCTTATTACATACTTCTGTCTATGTGACTCTTTTGGTTGTATTGTGTAAGCCTCTTTGACCAGTACGTGTTTCTACTCTGGCCAGTTTCGTGTTTCATTCGATCAATTAATTCCTGCAAAGATACAAAGTAACACGTACCCTGGTAATCGGGAGTGGAATACTGGGCTGTCCTCCGTACTTGTGTCAACCGATGCTGAAGGTGACAAAGGATTGTAGAAGGGGTTTTAAAAAAACTCAGAAGTGTTTCCTGTAGCGAAACACCTTCCTCGACCTAATATAAATAATAATAATATAATATATATGTATATAGGTGTTGGCTCTCGCGCACTGACGTAATCTCGCTTGCGACGGATTAGTCATCACGCTTCAGAGCCAACTTCGTTGGCTTAATCTTGAGGCGCTCAGAATCAACGCCACAAGGCGTAAGCGGCAATATCCGGCGTTCACCCCCTCGGGGAGACCACCCTATATCCATCCTCAGACTTGAAATTTACCACGGATCGTGCCTTATCCATACATAGATTATATCCACAGGTTTCAGAACCGATAGCTCATTCCTTCCATATCCGAAAAGGCTGGTCTCGGTCAAACTGTACAAAAACTAATATTATATAATATATATAATTAGTATATATATATATATATATATATATATTTATTATACTATATATTAATACTTTACTATATATATTATATATATACTTATATATATATATATATGGTGGCGCACCATGAGACCCTCAATAATTCGTAGTCAATATTCTGGCACGGACCCCTTTACTCGCTTCCCTGCCCAATTACTACGAATAAACAGTAAAGGAATATTCAAACTGAGGAGATGATGAAATCTAACTCCCGCGGTAGCATTTCTCTGATGGCGCGGTACTGTTTCGCTGTACATCACGGCTCTAATCCCAAATGGTAGTGTAATAGGAACAAAATAGTAAAATTTAGGACACCCTTTTTAGGCCCTTTTACGCGTATTATTTAACAACCATATAAGTGTAAATGCGTAGGCTTAGGATAGATGTCAGAAAGTATTAATGTCGAACAATTGTTCTCTTTTGCTTCATGGCATTGTGCTCGTTTCCACATTAACTTCAGAGTACCATTATACTTTTCTACGAGTCCTGCGTCATCGGATGGTAAATACTTGAATGCATTTGCTTTTAAGCATTCTAGCAGCATCTTACATTAATAAAGTGACCATAGTCCCGCTTTTAGGCGGGACAGTCCCGCTTTTTTCGGTTCTGTCCCGCTTGTCTTTAAAATAGAAAAAATGTCCCGCTTTTTTCTGAGAAGTCCCGCTTTTTCCAGAGATCTCGTTATTTTTCCCTTTTCAAATAATTATAATAGTTAATAATTAAAAAAATAACATAGCAATAATGATTATATATATATATATATATATATATATATATATTAATATATATATATATATTATTATATATATATATATTATATATATTATATATATATATATCTATATATATTATATATATATATATATATATATAATATATATATATTATTCTATATATATATATATAGAAATATTTATATATTTAGAATGAATGAGAGTAATAGTGAAGGATTTTATAATTACAGCAGATGACAATGTTTAATTTTTAAATTCCTTTAGAAATGTCAAGATTCCCTAAATCGTATCGATATTGATAATTGTCAGCTCTATTTTTATGGATACAGAAGTTGGTGCTGCAAGAAGGTTTGTGGACGTACCATACTGAGAGAGAAAATCAAAAGTTTTAGATCTGCAGATTGAGCTAGTATGATTTTTAAGACATGCTTTGGGCCAAAATTTTCTTGTGCTAGAACATAGTGAGAAACAATTGTTTTAAACGTTTTTGCTCCATATATGCTAAGGCAGAACTACGACAACAATAAAAAAGATGTTCACTGTGTAACACTTTAAACACGATGAGGCAATCATGGGATACATAAACTCTTTCCACGTTAGTGGGTTCGTTTCTTCAGTCCATCAGCGGCCTGCATGGCAAGAACCATGACCTCAACTCTATTTGCCTTGCGAGACTCTGACAAAGATTCCGTAATTATTTAAAGAGTTTGTCAAAAATGATAATTAACAAAGATAATTCTTTTTATTTTTTTTAACACAAATTGTAAATTTGGGGGCTCATGCAAGAAAAGGAGTGAAATAACATTTTTTAGGAAAGCTTCATGGGCAGAGTTTAATTGGAATAGGATGTTTCGCCTCATATTCTGCATAACGAGTGCAATGTGGTAGCTATTGCCTCCTTGTTGATGTTGAAGCTTTAATTGTAAAAATATATTCTTTTTATTTCATTTTTAACGTTCGAGTTGAACAACTTAAAGTAATTTTGCGATTTTTAGTACAAACAGCTCCTTGGAATATAGCAAAACCAGATGGCTTTCTTTGAATGCTGCTATCGAAAATTTGAGTTGGAACACAAGATTGGACTGGGTTTAAAATACTTTAAGAAACGCCCTTGAAAATAATTTTTTGAAAAATCAGCGTCTGAAACTCTATTATTTTTCAACGAAACTTCAGGCAAAGGAATCCAAAAATTATTTTGTTTATCAAGATTTGAAGGAAACAATATTTCAGCCGTGATAGTATAGACAGGTTTACGTTGTAACTAATCCTGTGTTATATCGAAGTAGGAAAACATTAACAGCTACGAAAAGAACCATGTGTTTTTTTACTCACAATTTTCGGTTCGAGGGCTACTTAGCAAGCTTGAAGAAGAGGGAGTAAATTCTTCTGGGGAAAAACCGTAAAAAAATAGTTGTGGATTTTTATGATAACTTATTTGAAAGAACTTGGATCAGTGGTCAGTTACATTTTCAGATTTTTAATTTAAT
>JABUQX010113030.1:0-48246 GCA_015478945.1 Trachelipus rathkii | reverse complement strand
GCTACATTGTCTCGTGACTGGAAAACTTCCTGTCCATCTACGGTTTTTCAACTGTATTTAATCTTCCTCTCCTTAAACCCACCGTTGCGTCAACCAAGAGTATTTGCCGTTACTTATGTATTTTCATGTAATTTATTCCCTCCCCCTGAAAAAGCCCAGCCCCTGCTGAAGTGGTGATAAATCATTAATACTAATAAGTTATATAATAATATTTTAAATATTATATATTAATATATATATTATATTATATCTATTAGTAAATAATATATTAATATATATTATTATATTATATATATATTTATATATTGTTTATGAGCCCCAGCAGATTATTTTTTTCATGCCCCGGATCGGAGTTTGACATATTAGTACTATATATCTATATTATAATAATATATATAATATATATATATATCTTATAATTATAATTAATATTAATATATATATATAGTATATATATATATATATATAAATATATATATCATATATATATACTATATTATATATATATACTATATTATTATATTATATATACATATAATATAGATATATACTATCATATATTATATATATATATACTATATATAGTTATATTATATATATATATAATATTATATATATATATATATATTATATATATATATATACTTATATAATTTTCGAGTTTTAGCCACCATCTATTAATATAATTTACAGGATACGGGACCGGACCAACTTAAATGACCCCCCCAACCTTCTTTCCCAAACTCCCGCGTTAATGAAAGAAATTTTAAATGGATTATATACTTTTTGCACTAGTATTGAAATTCAAAATACAGTGCTTGAGAAACATCAATTTTTATGCCTTTTTCTGCTGAGGAGTTTGTTTCTCTTTTCATTATATATTAGCTCAGAAATGGCAAATACTCTCTCACTGAAACATAAAATGCAGGCCACGCAAGGAATTCCTGCAAATTCTACACAAGCGTGGATAAACATTTTACTATAACTATCCACCAACTATAGCATCATCTTGCATCTAGTTGTATTTCTTGGTTATAGTTTTCAATCATTTGCACTATGTCTTTTGGAAATGCGTGTGTTTCTTATCACTACTGGACTGTAGAAATTCTTCCAGTGCATCTGTTATGGAATTTTTGGTAGAAGGTGTTGGTTCTGTAATTTCGTTTTTTTTAATGAGTGGTGAATTAAAAGATGGTCGGATTGAAGTTTTTGAACTGCAACATAAAGTGAACGATTTAACTGTTTCTAATATTGTTACAAAAAAAAACTTTGCTTAATAATAGATCTAAAGTACAAAGTGCAAAGAATCCAGTCTTTAATTCACAGAACAAAGAATAAATAAGAACTTGTTGTTAATTACCATCTTTTATTCTTTTTAAACGTAATCAATTTTCATTTGAAGATGGTCAAAATTTTCCTTACCGTTTGAGATTTAATGGCATTAATCGGAAACAGAAGCTGATAGAAGTACGATTTTTTTTGTAATTTCTTCAAATGGTTTCAATAGCTATAATGCAGTGTGATATGATGTCATTATCCAAAATAATAAGAATTTAACTTTAGATACGAACTGGCGTACGAGACCAAGAGTTTCTTTGAGCAATCATCCTTCTTTCCATCATATGAAGTGTACTATTCAGCGAGTAGGAATGTCTTTGATAATAGTTTTAAGATATGTGGAATATCAAGCCGTTTTTATATTTCAATTCACTCAATTTCCATTTTCCTTATCAGATTTAACTAAAGCATTTTTATTTATTAAAAATTTCTTATGAATGGGTTGACAATAAAATATCCGCACAACATCCGCAGGGCAAAGCGCGAATGCGGATCTTTAATAATGTGTCGGAAATGAGGATGTTACCTGCAATCACTAATACTATATATATTATATATTATATATATATAATATATATATATATATATATATATATATATTTAATATAATATTATAATATTATTATATATATCAATATATATATATTAGTATATATTATATATACTACTATATATATATTACTATATATATATATATAATACTATATATATATTCATATACTAGAGTATATATATATATATCTATTATTATATATAAGATATATATACTATACTATATACTATATTCATATAATATAATATATATACTATAGTATATATAATACTATATATATATTTACGTATATTATATATATATATATATATATATATTTATATATATATATATAGATACTTCATATATAATATATATATCTAAATATATATATATATATATATATACTAAATACATATATATATATCATAATTATATATATATATATATATATATGTATAGTATATATATATATAATTTATATAGTATACTATATACTTATGCATATATACGTATATATATTATATATATATATTATATTATATATATATATATACTTTATATTAAAAGCCCTTGAAAAGTTGAAGATGAACACTTAGAAAATCTTACACTTTAAATTAATTGCAATATTAAATATTTATAAAGACATTGCATCTTTCAGTTTCTTCATTAGTGTTTCTTGGTTCGACACGCGATGGTCTCTCACATTAATGAAAAAATTGCCTATTATGAAATTCACAGGATGTAAGATCAATTTAAGTTGTTTTTTATTTTTCTTCTGTTAAATTAAAATAGGATTTTAGGTATTCTTTGAGAATAAAATCCATCTTATATCATGGAGTTGATAGAATTTTACTATATATATATATATACAGAATCGAACTTCACGATTTCACGATGGCCATTATATGATTATACAAATATTGGTCACAGAATTTGATATATGTTCATGATTGATATGATGATCTAAGAGTACGTCTGTGTGGCGTAGAGCTGAGTTTGTATTTTCAATGTTTAGATCATATATTGTATGTTGATATTTTCTTCTTTTCCAACCCACTGATTCTCGATGTACGTAAGTGCTTCGCATGGGCTGCAGGAATGATAGATCTCAACTTAGTGAGTGGATTTTCCTTGCCGTTAGGAGCTATATTAATATGTTTTGAGGGGTAATATTGTAGATTGTAACAAATGAAATATTTATTGTAGTATTTTTTTTTAATTGAATGTATACGTATATTCGAGTGGGCAAAAAAGAAACATTTCCTCTTTATTTGAAGTGGTGTTGTTACATTGTTTTGCTTTTTTAAGTGCTTTAGAAATGAAACTATATGGATTAATATAGAGAATTAAAATTGATAAAATATATTTAACTTTCATCGAAAGAATATGATGGCAGAAATTAGCCTGAGAGCAGCGGAGAATAAACTTGACAAAAGATAATTTGATAATATTGGTCGATGGCTTGATGCCCTATGTATATAATAGGAGGCTGATGTTGGTTTCTATATATTGTAAATTGGAGATGATTGCTATTGTTTCATGTGACTAGTGTTCGAGAACGGAATGGATGAATTTGAAGCGTACGTCAACTGATTAAACTGACGGAAGGCATGACGATGGTAGTTTGACTATGATTAAGGGCATCTGTAGGGTGTAATTATGATAGATAGATTGATACAAAAACAATCGACTCACAATAATATCTTATCCAAAACTATTGTAGAGACTGAAGGAGGAATGGCGAAGATATGTGGTAAAATTCTATCAACTCCATGAAAATGTTGCTAAGTATGGGCGATAAGGGAGAGCCCATACTCAGCAAAATTCTGAGCGCCAACAATTTTCGTTAAAATGAAAGTTAGTCTGTAGGACTAAGCTGATGATGTTTAAGAAATTGAAGGAATAAGACAAGTAAATGGAATTCGTTTAGTATAACATTCTAAAAGTTAATGTAAAGCGGACAGTGACCAGGTGAACATGAATATGCGTCAAAGAGCTTAGAAATCTATGTGTGTGGAGATTCTGTCTGGTTCTATGTATGAAATCTTCAAGTTTTTAAAATGTGCTGAACGAAATATTGCTTTAGAGTTTTAGTTGCTTCGTGAAAAATCAAGTAGACAATTTGCTATGGTAAGACTATTTTATGTTTGAAATGATGGTCTTTAAGTATCTATTTTGCTTTATGTATTTTGGTATTCCATAAAATTCAGAAAAAAGTTCATTATAGTTAAGGAAGCTATAATTCTGCTATAATGTTTCCTTCAATAATAGTTTATAATATGTGCTGCATTAAATTGTTTTGTGGACGATTTTTGACGGATCTTTTAAAGTGTGTAGTATATTATTGTAATTAAGAAATATGTAACACTTTTTCAATGCAGAAAAGGCTGTTTTTCAAATGTTTTTTTTAAGCAAGAAAACAACGACCTGGATAGAATCATTTATGTATGTTTTGTGCAAACACGCTAAGCACGTCTGATATTCACGTCCCAAGGCTTAATCAGAATTAACAAGTGATCATGTAAGCAAATATTTTTCCATTTACGATGTTTAATTTCTTCATCATTAATGGCTACAATAACAATTTATAACGAACCATAAATTAGAGGAGGAAAAAAGATTTAATGTCCTCTCCTCATCATTTTTATTCTTGACTGTCATTGTTCTGAGGTATTAACATCTCTCTCTCAGAGTATTACGACAGGATGACAATAATTTTTGCTGATTATCATAATGATATTCTTCAAATGATTTTAGTACAATAACTACAATGGTTAGAATACGATTGTCGTGGGATGGGAACATTTTATTTTATTCATCAAAAACTTGCCGTACTGGCAGAGAAATTCATCAAGCTCTTGCAGCTAACATAATTTGCAGAATAACTTCATGTATTAACTGAAAGTTAGCGAATTTTAATTTCTGCGTATTTTTCTTTAGTTTTACTGTAAATTGGTTCGACATGATGTAAGTATACTCAACTTGACCTATATTTTGAGAAAACTTTGCTGAATGTTTTTCGAGATGTCACAACATTTTCTAATGTTGGTGGTGACGAGTTTGTTTTCGCTGCTAGAAAGAAAAAGAGCTCTCTATATTGACTCCAGCATCACTCATAACACAGTGATCGTCATCTATAAATAGGTTCCATTTTGCCAACATTCTACTAAATGCCTCAATGAGATATTTCACAGTAGACGATTCAGTGAGAGATTCAGAACACGACACAATAATTGTCAACGCATGACTAATCAGAGAATACAAAGAAACCTGCTGATTGGTAAGTATCTGCACCACTTTGTCGGAGAGAAAGCTAATTTTATTAATTGATGATTAGTTGTTATTAGTTCTGGAATTGTATATAACCGCTGTCATACATTTCCTTTCAAATAATATCTTCAGTAGTATTTTTTTTTTTTATTTTGTTGCAGTACTGTATGAGGAGGACTCTATACTTTCGTTAGCCCTTACAAAAGCCAAGAATTTCAACGTGACAAAACAGAATCATCCTTTACTTATTTTCTGTAAATTTACCATATTCCATTGTTTATGATTTTCTTTTTATTCCATTCTTTAAAATTCAAATATTTTTCTAAAGAAAATTGCTTCCTTTTACACATGAATGAGAGAATCTCTTTTTTTATCTTCATTACTCATATACCCTCGCTACATTTTCCTTGTGTTGCTGCTTAGATAGTTCTTAACCCAGATAACATTCTTCTTTTTCGAAATAATTACGATTGCCAAAGTGTACCAGTAATTAGCATGTCATGGCGAAAACATATCTCTAGTAACCTTCATAGCTAATAATCTTCCTCCAAACACACACTGGCATAAGGGATGATATTCGGAATTGCAGCACACAGTTTGATTTCATTAAAGCGAATACCTATACTCAATTCATCAAGTACGACGCCCTCATGCTATTTAATTAAGCTATAATCTATAAGTATTTGACTTTAGGCATTTTCCTGATTCGTGCACTCAAATTACGTCACTACCTTGAGACGGCATTAGTCAAATCATTCTAATCAATTTCTCACAAAAAAAAGTATAGCTAAATTTTCTAACAAGTCCCCTCAGATCATTTTCTATTCGCATTCCCGAGTGTAAACGACGCTGTGACATTCAAATAATTTATTTTTAAATATTTGATGAAGCTTAAAAGATAATATTAAATTTGTAATATCTAAATATAAATATAATATATATAATATATATATATATAATATATATAATATTATATATATATATAATATATTATATATATATATATATAAATATAGATATATACCTATTTTCTTAATACTACATATATATATATATATATATATATATTCTCCCTACTTTTATTAGCTTACTTGGATGTATGTAATCAGAAAGATTAAATTACGCCAGCTACTCTAAAAGATAAAATATAGCTAGGCTGTTCTTGCTAACCACAATACAAGCTTTATAGTTTATTGTGATACGGTAGCTACTAACATGCAGTTTACTTTAAATAATGTAAAGAGGAATTTTTCGAATCTGGAATGGTGATATAAAAACGCCCGACGATTTGTGGCAATGTTGGAGTTTTGGGAGCGAATGGGCTATTGAGCAGGACTAATGATATATATAGATATAGAAAGGAAGATATATGAAATATATTGTGTAATAAAATTGTGTTGTATTTTGTAAGTAAGAGAGAATAAGACGCCAAGAAAGTATTGTAAGCAGAAAAGAGAGAATAATTTAATTTATATCAATTATAGATTCGATGGGAGGAGATTTTAGGATATAAAGATGTGGATAAAATGTGTATTTTTCGATCATATGGGTTGGCAAGCACTAAAATCTTATAAAAAGCAAGGGTAGTGATTAGTTGATAGCCACACCAAATAAATTCTCAGATGGGGATGGGAGGGTTAGATAGAATAGGAAGCAGAGAGCAAGTTATATATCCATTATGTATAAGAATTACATGGTAAATGAGATTATAAAAAGTGATAAAAGATAATATATTATGATATATACTCAAATACTGTTATCACAGTGCATATCGATCAGAAGACTTAGGAGCATTTAGATACAAGAGGAGATAATAAATAAGGATCGAAGACTGCTGATTGAAGGTTGTTATGAAGTACGAAGTTATAATGAGGATATAGTACTGAATACGAGTAGTAGTGTTGAGTGCTTGCGTTGAACAGGAAATAGATTAACGGCGAGACTATCAGATAGAGGGTAATGAGCATTAAAAAGTATATATAACAGGATTGACGGGAAGAACGATAGTCCTAGTAAGTATATAAAGGTAAATAGAGTGGAGAGTGACAGATGGTATAGAAATGGATAAGATTTGCTGTGGACGAGAGTCACCTGAGATATGACAAGTGAAGTGACTGCCCATCAGGGCAATGCGGCTAGAGATGTGTGAAAGGGAGTGGTGTACACGAATTTGGTAGGAAGGACTAGGGTGTAGAGGAATAATGCAGATGCTGTTCATCCAGCTGGACTAAAGAACTAACGTAATGGATAGTACTATGCTCACTGGGCCAGAGTGAAGACCGTAGACCATCACAGACGAAACGTAATGTAACAATTACACTATAGAATTAAGGATGGATCGATATTGATATATGAATTAAGATTATACGATTAAGATGGTTAATAGATAGATAGGATAGTAGTAGTAAGAATATAGATATGATAGATAGATAGATAGATAGATAGAATAAATCATGAAAATAGATAGATAGATATGATAGATATAGATAGATAAGAAATATATATATAAGATAAAGAATTATATAGATTATTATAGATATATAAATAGATATGAATAGCGTTAGATAGGATAATATAATATAAAAAATTAAGAAATAGAATGTAAAAAAATAATTATATATATATATAAATCTTCTATTATCATACCTATATTACGTATAATTTATAGTGAGATATATTATATCGTATAGGCGTGAATAAATATATTACGCGTATTGTATGATCACGGTTATATGAGCTGACATATTTTTAGGGAGCGTATATACAGAAACGTCATGATCATTATAATGTTGACGTCTCGATTAAATCCCGGTCTTTGAGGATTAATCCCTCCGAGGTCGTTAGGTAATACTACGAAGAATAAATCAATATATATATAATAAATATAAATATTACCTAAATACTATTTCGACATAAAAAGGTCATACTAGGTATACAATTTAAAGCAGTGAATTTTATGATATAAATTAGTAGATGACAATCTGAGTAATATCAATAGAATATATAAAAAATATATAATAATCCAAGAAAAATAATATTATAGGTAAATATAAGTAAGAACAAGAAGAATCTAAGATTATATAGGAAGTACTACACATAACTTATCTCAAAATACTAACTATACAACCAAAAGAGATGACAAATAGTGCCACAAGTAATAAAAGAGAGAATCATTAGCATGAGATTTATACTAGTGTTCACAAATACTTCATATCCCTGAGGAAACTGAAAAAGATTATAGAGAGAAATATATAGATAAAAAACACATTTAATCAAATAAACAAATTTCATCACTCTCGCAAAACCTCACAAAAGCTACATCAAGAGGAATGAATAGTATACCAGTTTTGCGAGATAATACATCGGAGTTAAAAATAATGGGTTTCGGAGAAACTGTACAGAGAAAAAAAATACGACAAACAGAACAATGTGTTCTCTAATTTGGAGTTATCTATTTACATTTTTTGTGGCGAGGGGAGTGCTATACACTTGGAGAGCGACATATAATAGATACTCCTGTAATATTAGTATATATTTTTAGTTAATATTTCATTTGCACAAACATAAGAGCGCGAATTTCTTGAAAGAAGGGATACACGAGAGAGATGATAGAAGTAGAGTTTATGGTCTCATATACGGCGTGCCGATCAGCTGTGAAGACCGTAGCGACGGAGGTAACTAACGCACTCCTGACGATCCACATTTCACGCTCACTTAATAATACCGGAAAAAAATTAGAAATAGCGATCGGGATGGTTCTAAGCGGGAAAGAGTGTGGGTAATCGCTGAGAACACTCCCTCCGTTATATGTGTTGGTGTTTAATCTCAGGTACCTAACACGCCACCTAATAGTGCAGCCACACGCAGTATGCACGGACCGGATTAAACTGGGCCTCGCTCGAGTGGCTGCAGTAATTATTTTATATCCCTCTTTGTGGTTATCTCATATATGTTAAAGTTAAACCTATGACAAAAATTTATTATCGTTAGAAAAAAGGATAAGTCTATTTGGTATTAATAAATCATAGAGATAAAAATGATTAAATATTATAAAGGTTACTAGAAGTCTTTCCTGGTGGAAAATCATGAATGTAATCGATTACATATATATGAAATTTATGGAATAAAAATCATTATTTTTTTATTTTTTAGATAATAAAAATATATACACTATATATATCCATTATCTAATTCACACATAGTATTGTATTAATCCGAGAAATTTCAATAAACAGTACGTTGATTCGTTACATGCAGTATACTTTTTGTGGGTTTTCTCTTCTAGAAAGAACTACTCACGCTTAAGGAACAATAATTATTTTTTTTATTCATCCATATTACTTTACGAAATTAGTATGATTTAGAGTTAATCTTCACTGAGCAAGCGTACAAGCTCTGGACGCGAAGCCGTATACGAGCAGGTAGCTATTTCATTATATCACATTTGGTAACCGATAAATTTTTTTAAGATAGTTGTGGCTCGAAAAATCATCAAAGGCATTTAGGTGAAATCGTCCTTAAGGGGTTCGCACATGCAGTATTGATTTTTTTAATTAAATTTTTGTTTTATTTACTCTATAAAATATTATTTATTCTATAAGAAAACTTAGAATATTTATAATATTAAGGAGAACTAATTAAAAAAAATAATAATATTATAGTATAACTACAGCATAATACGTAGCTACGCTCCTCCTTAATAAACTATATAGACAATGAGTTTAGAGTAGCTTTGCCATCGAGCGAGTGTAGCAGCACTTCTGGCATAAACTGCTATCAACTTATAGCCGACATCGTCTCATAGCCTAAAAAGTACGCCCATGTAATGAAAAAAGGCAAAAAAGTGAAGAGAATGATAATCGCGGTGACTACTTGAGGCTCGCTGCGCTTCAGTATAAGTTCTAGCACCGTAGGTTTATACTCAGTGCAGAAAAATTGCCTCCAAATATAATAATAGTTATTAGAAAAGGAGATTATATATGTCTCAGGAACAGTAGAGATGAGTGAAACTCACATAAAAGCTCAGATTAAATAATTAATATATATAAATAAAATTAATAATAGTGTCTATTTCGTTAGCTGCAGTACGGTCTCTGACTCTGTTAGAATATGAATTTTTTGAAAATAATAATATGAAGTAAATTTTATGCATTATAAATAAAACTAATATATATAGATTATCTTCTTAATCAAACTGTTTTTGTCGTCATATATGGGTTATATTACGAATTGTACTTGGAATCAGTAGGGCAATATTACAACAGGACGCACATCAACGTTTAAGCATTATTCATCTATTGGATGATTTATAGAGAACTATAACTTAAAGTAGTTATCCGTTTGGCACGCCTGTTCTCATAAAAAACGAAAACTCCGCTAAGAGAATACGCATGCAAAAAGTTTATAATTATTTGACAAACATTACCAGTAGGGAAGTAGTAGTGTCAAAATATGGTGATGATTTGAGTATTGATATTTTGTCTCTTATCTATTATATTCGCTCCTCTGTCCTGACACAGAGACATACAGTTGAGTGAGAGCAGTGAAATGCATAATTCTAAGAATTTTCTTTAACGAAGTGGTAGAAGCGAATAATCCAAAGAATAACTTGCTACATTAAGAATTGATATCCTCAGAGAGCATACTCACTTGAGTATTACAACACGACGAAATGTAAACTCTTAACCTTGATGTAAGCATATTTAACTCGCTATCTTATGCGATTAATATAGGCAAATATTTAACTATCAAGTTCTGCCCATACAAGGACTATACATTATGAAGTATTTGTTAAACTATTTCCTTGTTTTTGGACTGTACCATCACAGAAATATTAGCAAAGGATTTCTGGACATTTGAAAGAGGTAATATCAACATCAGGCAGCGGTACTGTGGCTAATTGCCCCGGAACAAAGCTCGAGTGCGGTAATATCCTAGAGTTAAACAAAAGTAATCTAAGTTTACGTATTGAGGCTCAAAGGAGAGGATTCATGGTGCGGCAACGCGCGTCGCCGAGGTATGCCTCCAGTAACCAATTTTCCATGGGAAATCAGAGAAGTACGAGCCACCTAGCAACGTAAATCATAATCCTGTTCGAGCTGCATACTTTCAGCGTAAACCGCTGGGAAGAAACACTTTCTCATAAAGAGCCAGTGAGGCGGGGTTCTCGACTCCCTTTTCGCACGAGAGAGAGGCACTATAGAACATGTAGATTGAGGAGATAGAGAAAACATAGAGAACATATCATTCAGTTCTTAACGATTAGATACAAATATAAATTCATGAGAGAGAGAGTATAAGGAGATCGTATTATCTGTAATAATTCATCGTGGAGGGATCGAAGGATTTAGAGGATTAAGAGCTATAAAAGGTACTTAAAGTCGGGTCACTCGAGAGACTTATGTGCTCTAATTTTTTTTACGTATTCAGAGAGAGACGAACTATGTTGGATCTATGACTTACATTGTCAAGGGAGAGGTGGAGCGGTCTGGAGTAGAAATAGATTGGCTCTAGTCAAGATTTCTATGCATGTAATCTTATGAAGAATTAGAGAGATAAGCATACCTGATGAAACGACGGTTGTGACTATTCGTTACGATTGCACCCAAGAAACGAGGATTTCAGAAGACAATGTGAAGAAGAGAGAGTATGTGTTCTAAATTATTGGAGCCTAAGGAGTGCGAAAGATTTAGAATAGTCAGTTGAGTAAGAAAGATATACAGAAAAGATGAAATTAGTGGTAGAATAAAGGTTAGCTTTAGCCGTTAAGTAGAAGTACTCTAATGGCAAAGTAATTCACTCACGCACAGTATAATAACAATGGGAAAATAACACACAACAACATTGCGGGACTAGAGACAATTTTTTATCATTTGGGCATCTTTTAGCACAACAACTGAGCTTTGGTTGAGAAGTTTGGAACGTTAGTAGGAGTAACGAGTAGAGTTGAAGGCAGAACGCTCACAACTCTAGAGTTTTCGGTTAACAATAGAGAGATGAGTGGTTTAGAGAGGAGAGGTGATTTTCCAGCCAAAAAATGAAATTATGATTTACAAAAACGAAGAAGGTCTGCAGAAATGTTAACTGAAGCAAAGTGAGAACCGTACACATCAAAAAAGGCCAGCCAATTCGTCGACGGCACCAACTCAAATACAACCGCAGGTCCGTAAAGGCGAATAAATGAGGGCAGGGGTGGATAAAAGGTTATTTCTTGGAAGCCACCCGTATCAGGCTTTCGGTGACAAATAGCCGGCTGGCAATTTTTTGATATAATAATTTCAAAAGTAAGTATTGCCTGTAATTGTGTTTTGTGGTAAGTGATATGGAAGAGCTTACTACCAATGTAAGAAATATTTGATATGAAAACCCAAAAGAGGGAGGACTAATCGGGCCACTGGAGTGCCATCTGATCTACGCCTGAGTTTCAATCTAAAGATGCCCATATGTGTCATCTCATCGTTCTGGACTGCTTTACTCCTCCCTCATAAATATAACTACAACTACTACTACTAATTTATACATATATAATATATATATATAATTATATATATATAATATATAACTATATATATAATTATATTATATATATTCATATATATATATATATCTATTATAGATATCTACGATGATATATAATATTATATATATATATTTATATATGATATATATTATATATATATTATATTATAAGTAGTATAACATCATATATATATATAACCTACATACAATTATATATTTATATATATAAATATATATATATATTAACACTTATCATATTATATATATATATACAAATTATATATATATATATATAAATATATATATATACACCTTATATATATACACAATATATTATATATTATAATCAAAAATAAGTACAATACAAGTACTTGTACTTGCACATTTTTTGGAGTACTGTACTTGCAGTTTCTAAACACAGTACTTGTCTTGTACTTGTACTTGATACCTTTTCTTTGTAACTTTGAAAATTTTCACTGTACTTGCAAGTACCTTTGGCATTTTTAACTTGCCAATATATTTTTTATCCCCTACTTCACAAACGGATTTCGATAACTTATTATTGCTTTTTTACATATATCTATCGTGACCTAACTAAATAAATTTCATTTAAGAAAATGTCAACGTACTGTCATTTATCTATATATATATAAAATAGTATAATACTATTGATAATATAATATATAATATATATATTATTTATATATATATATATATATATATATATATATAATAGTAATATATCAAGATGGTGATTGATTGGATTCAGAAGTTTGCGTAACAAAGCGTTTACGGAGGGGTATAGTTCCGAGAGAGTGGAGGAGAGCAATATTAGTACATTATACTAAGGGTTACAGGGGAATAAGGGTAACTGCCAGATTATTTGGGAATTAGTTTATTGAGCGTTGTAGGGAAGATATAGGCTGTTATTTTGGTCGAAATAGTGCGTCGAGTGACTGGAGGACTTATTGGTGAAGAGCAAGGTGCGTTTAGAAGTGGTAGAGGATTTGTGGATTAATCTTACAAATTGAAAGAGAAGAATAAATTGCTTTAGGTTTAAATCCAATATTGGGCTTGTGCTACACCTCAAATTTTTCACCACATAACCTAAGAGAAGACATAAAAATGTCGGTCAAAATTATAACAAGCCAATTTCTGCGCCCTATAAAACAAAACTACTGTAGCTTTTTTGCCCCTCTAAACATTGTTTTCGGGTGTGGTTTATTTCTGTGTCTGTAGTCATTCTTTCATAATTTTCAATTTTCAAAACACGTTTTTGACATTTTTCTTTTCAACTTACAGAATTTTTTTCGAAATAGCTTCAAACTTGAAATATACATAGATTGGTTCATTACCTACAATAGTCACAGTTATTTTTTTCGATTTTTTAAGTTTTGTGCTCAGCGTTGTCCAATTTCCAAACCCACTTTCTTGGATTTTTAAAAATGAAAAATTGCGATAATTTTTTTTCCTGTCCGGGGGTGGATGAAATTTTCAGGGCATATGTAGTCGAAGAGATACAATTTTTTTCTTTAGATAATTTCTTTGTAAATGCCTTAGTTTTGGATTATAATCATATTTTCACATTTCAACAAAAAAAATTTTGGAAATTTTTTTTAAAACATTTTCTTTTGAATATTCAAAAAAATTGTCTAAGTAAAAAAGATGCATCTCGCCCGACTATACAATCCCTGAAAGTTTGATGTTGATCGGACAAGTATAAAAAAATTATATCTCAATTTTTGGAAAAGTGAAAAATTGATATATAATTTTCTTTCTATATCCGATCAACATCATATTCACTAACGGATATCATCATACATCCACGGCAAGATGCATCTTTTTTATCTTAGATAATTTTTTTGTATACTCAAAAGAAACGTTTTAAAAAATTTCTAAAAATTTTTTTTTTTGAAAATTTGTTCCAAGAACAGATCCAAAACTAATGTATATACAACGAAATTATCTAAGTAAAAAATACGCTTTGTTCCAAGAACAGATCCAAAACTAATGTATATCCAAAGAAATTTTCTAAGTAAAAAATATGCATCTTTTCCAACTTTACATTGCCCTGAAAATTTCATTCACTTCGCACGAACAGAAAAAATTAACGCAATTTTTCATTTTAAAATCCCAAAAAAGTGTGGTTTGGAATTTGGACAACGCTGAGCACAAAACTCAAAAAATCGAAAAAAAACAATCGTGACTATTTTAGGTAATGGACCCATCTATGCATATTTCAAGTTTGAAGCCATTTTCAAAAAAATACTGTAAGCTGAATGAAAATGTAAAACATGTGTTGTTGGAAAAATTGAAAATTCTGAAAGATGGCTACAGATAGAAAAACACCCGAAAACAACGTATAAAGACGAGCACAACAACACCAGCATCTCACACATCTCGAGCCAATAGCATTTAAGGTCTAATATCGCTGAAATTTTCCGAATTTTATGTTCATTTTTAGGTGAGGTGAAAATTGGGCGTAGCACGAGCCCAATATTGGACCCTGTTCATTATGGATTTGCAACAGGCGTATAATAGGATTAATAGGTAAGCTCTATGTAAGTTTTGTAGGTGATAATAGAAATGTGTTAGGTGGTCAAAGCCTTCTGGAAATTGGAATTAAACAGTAATGTATAGGATGACTCAGTGAAATCCGCTGCGTAACGAATAAAGTAGAAGTCGAAAGTGATTGATTTGATATTAATAGTGGTACAGGGATGTGTTATGTCTCCTTGGTTATTCAATTTGTATAGGGATATGATTATTGAAGAATTTGAGGCAGGGGTGGGAGGGGAATGGTGTTAGAAAATGATTGAGAATGGAAGAGAAGTGGCCAGGGTTCCCTACTATTCACATGAGGATATGTTTGTGTTTTGTGAGGCGAATCTAAAGAGGTTGGAGGTAGGATTGGTAAGGGAGATTTGGGTAGGGTGTGTAACGCAGAAGGGTTGAAGTAAATGTAGATAAGAGAAGGTTTATGGTTGTGAGTGGAGGACAGTCCTCGGTGTGAAGTTATGTTACATGGAGAATGAGCAGCTGGAAAAAAGTGTCTGAGTTAAATACTTAGTTAGGAGTATATGTTGGAATGAAAAGGCAATGGATGATTCAGAGTGTAATAGTAGGAAAGTTGTGAATGAAATGAAGGTGTCTGGTGCAATTAGCCTTGTGGATGTAAAGGGACTAGATGAGGGTATGTTGTTATCCTGTGTTGTGATTGTTTAGTAGTGAGACTATCGTCTGAATAGAGGTATAAATCTAAAGTACCAGCATGTGTTTTCAGAGTGACAATCTTTAGGGGGGTGGTGCTAGAAGGTGGGAAGAATTGTAAAATGAGGAATGAACGGTATTAGAGAGTTTTTGTGGTGTGAAGAAAAAGTCGGTATTGAGAGAATTAAATGTGCAAGTAGTTGAGACTGATTTGGTCACGTGGGATGGGAAAATTGGCTTGATAGTCGTTAGTTAAGAGGTGTAATATGGTGAGTGTGCTTGAATCGATTGGCCGGATGGGAAGACAGAAGAAAAAGTGAAGTGAAGTCAGTAAAGGAATGCCTTGAAGGAGAGAATGTTTCGGCAGAGGTCGAGAAGGAAAGGTGCTTACAGTTGTTAGTGCAATGGCGGGGTTTTGTGAGGGGGTCATGGTTGGGCCACCTGGGCAAGGGATGAAACTGCACATTGACGAGATGCCATTGTGAGGGTCCGTCTGCGACAAGTGCAGTTTCGTGAAATCTCTAGGGTGGATTAAGTTCTCACAAAAGCCGTAAATACAATAGAGAGGGCGGTACGGCTGTGCTTTCTTTTTCGACTTGACTACACTATCACCTTCCCTCTACTTGTTCTGTTCCGGCTACGAAATGGCACGTAACTCCTTACCCCCAGTCTCTGGGGCAAAAGAAAGATCGGGCTGATAATGCTACCCCATAAAATATAACTATACATCATATAATACCTATAACTCTTATATATTACTAATTATATATACAATAATCAAATAAGTAACACCTAACTATACTTAATAATTACTACCTAGAATACATATTAATATATAAATGATACATATATATATATCTACCCACTATTATATATATATATCACCTATATAATAATAATATATATTATATATTATGATATATACTGATAAAACATAAGACTAAACCATAATAACCATATATACTATACTATCATGATCAATGACAATACTACATAATTATATACGACTACATAACTATTATAATAACATCATAACCCAATATCACTAACATTATATATAATATATACTACAATTTATATATATATTATAATATATATATATATATATAACTATAATACTATAACCTAATAATAATATATAACTATATACTACTAACGTAAGATTCCTATATCTAACCTACTAACTATATTCGTATATATACTAATATAATATATATAATACTATATACTGTATTACATACACTATGGTCCATTTCTCAAAAATGGCATTGAAATGGCCGAAATCATTCAACGAAGGATATACTTGTACCTTGCAACAATAAACAACTCATGTAATCTTCACAATTCTTCGTCTTTCCTACCATTCGTACCTCATCTCATCCCTCCCTGCACCCCACCCCCAACCCCCAAACTAACCTCTAATCCCCAACCTATCTTATACATCCCCCCCACAACACCTTTCTCGCTAATGATTATCCCCAACCCACCCCCAGCCCCCCCCACACCCAGCTCCTGCCAACCACCACCTCTTACAATCACAATACCCTCATATACCCTTACATCACAAATAATATAACACTCACCCCTACATACCTATATATCACCTATACCTCACTCACTATATACTACTATAATATATATATAACACTATATAAATCAATACCACCTCAAAACACCCACTATATCTCTACCGCTACTATACATATGCTATCCACTAGTATCATCACCTAATAATACTACATAAGCTAATACCTAATACATATTAATATAACGCTATCTAAATCACATATACTAAACCCCCCTAAACATACTAATATACTAACATGACTCAAACTACTCACCTAACTATACTTAGTAATATATAATACGTATACACACTCACTTATATATCAATACTACTTACATAATTGCTAGTATATATATAGCTACCTATAGTATTAGTTAACCATACTAGACGCGACTGGCGGCGGAGACATGGAACGCATTGAAAAAAGGAGTGGAAAATAAAGAGAAAACTTCAGCAAGAAAGGGAATTAAGGAAGGAAGGAGCCAAACAGCAAACACAAGAGTGTACCTCTGCAACGACTAGGAGATTCCAGGACAGTTTGAGTGCTTGATTCTGGAGGAAGAAACTATTTGTTTTAGACTGTGAAAAATTAGCAAAAAAACGGGAAATTAGCCACATAACACAAATGTCTTATACAAACTTCTTAAACAAAAATCCAAAACTCATTTTAAATTCTTTAACCGAGGATCAACACCAACAAAATTCTTAAAACTTGTTCTCTTGTTTGATATAAACAAAAAGTTTAAATAGAATAAATAAATTCTTAAACAAATCATTTCTATTGGATTTGAGTAGAGAAAGATTTATACAAAGAATGATAAAGAAGAATGGACAATTACCGCGGAGTTACGCTCGTATAACAGTCCAACGAAAGGAATGGGAATCAAGCAAACACAAATAATGGCAGTACCCGGTAAGCCCTCAGCTGTTTAGAAGCACTCGCCCAACTAAAGTCGAAAAGAACCAAGCAGGTTCCGATCACTGGTCGGATCCCGTCTGAAAGTGTAATACATATATCACACCATAATACTTGGCTCCGTCTTGGCTCAGAATCTTAACAATATGGAAGCACACCCCAAAACAAAAAATAAACAACCCAAGGAAACCTAACCTATAGATGAGAAAAAAGCTTCTTTCGGCCACGATTGATGTGGGCATGGTGGTTATAACGTAAAAGACAAACACGAAAAAAAAAAAAAAAAAATACGGCTGTGGGAATGGTTGCGGTGCTGTAGGAACAATAATGCAAATGAAAAAGACGGTGGCGGTGGTGGGAAGAGACGTGGAAATAAGATGAAACGAAAGGAAAAAATGGAATAGACGGTAGACGGAAGCGGTGGCTTGGTTGGCACGAAACCTTGTCCGGTGACTGATCGCTATGAGGCGTGCGACAAAAATCTGGTGGCTTCAGAATCAACACACACATATATAATATTAATATATATAATAACATATTAATATCACTATATATAAATATAATAATAGCATCTAATTATATACTCCACTATTAATCATAAATAATACCTATTATATACTAATAAATCTAATTATAACTATATTAGAATTAAGTATATGCTTGTTGCTACATACCGTCACTACTACCCAATCCAATACTACCAACTATACTATCACCCTATACCCATACTCGATATAACTCTCACCTAATACATAACTATATTCTAACTCCACCATTACTACTAACGTACTATTACTAACACTACAGCTATATATAAAACCCATAACTATCACTATATAACCACCTCCTATCACCACATGTTACACCATATACTACATATAAGAATACTAAAACCAAATTAAGTACCAACCTAACCTAAAAAATAAACCACCATAAATCCTAATAATATAATCGATATATCTAACCCCATACACTACTAATAAGCTAACATAACATATAACATACCCAATACATAAAAACAAAAACATACCGCATCAACATATCACATTACCCATCACAAAATAAACCTACAAAACCCTAAAACCTAAAACTATATAGTAATTGAATAATACCTATCATAATACTACCAAAAAAATAGTACATAACCAACATCAAATACCTACTCACTACCAAACCTCACACAACATAATACTACCTATCTACTCCAACTATACAAGGCGAGCGGACACACTCGTCCGTACAATCTTTAACTAGGATCGGTACTGAACTCTCGAAACTTTCTACAGGCCCCAGCACAACAAATTATACCTAAACTAACCACCCTAATCATCAACGATATACATACTTACCTACAAGTATTATTATAATACCTATACTAATAACACCCATTATATACCTATACTCATATATAACATATCAGAACTACCCGTATATAAGCGAATGGTCGATTATCCGTCCTCCACCCTCATCACTAATTCACAAATCCATATTACATACATCGGATTGGGTTGAAATCCCTAGTTCTACACCCCAAAACCTTACTACCCCAAACTCCAATGCCATTTCTCAAAAACACTACAAACAGCTACCGGGATAACAGGAAATTACATTAAGGCCTCAGATATGCCCTAGGTCACTCCAACACATCTAAAGTGCGGAACAACTGATAAGATAAACTAACTAACCCTTAATAACAAATCACTAAAACACATATATCCAATACATCATATAGTAAAAGATAAACCCCCCACCCCAACCTCACTATCAATAAACCCAATAATATATACCTCATTATCACTCAATATAAATATAAATAACACGATACATCATCCAATACAGAAAAGTATTATAACTCAAAATAAATATTAAAACCTACTAAACCACAAATAAACTATACTCAGTAACCTAAATAATACAAAACCCCACTTACACACAAAATAAAAATCCAGCTAAACGCGAAAGAAAAATTACCACATTTCTCATAATAGAGTAATTCCGCGATAAAACCAAATTCTTAAGATACTAAATATGTTAAAAAAAAAAAAAAAAAAAAAAATTATTGGTTCAATCAACTTCATCAAGTAACCTGCATTATATACGAGAAGCCCCCACGTATTTAGCACGCACTTTATATCATTCGAGGTCTTACCCCTTCCCAGTTACCAAAATCCACTCAAATGCGCCCCCCCTTTTACATAAATTAAATTTTCGCACTATAATTCTCATTTACACTTGAAACAGAATCCGGGTATACAGCTAATCGAGGCAAAGGAAGGCAACTCTAACAAAACCGGGGCATCAGGAACTACTCTCCCATCTCTTCTCGGGAAGGCGTCGACCACCGGAAAACCCACCGCCTCATTTGCGTCGATATTGGCACGTGAATCCGCGCTGTTCCTCACGCCCACCTCCCCCTAAACGGGGTATGAGACCTATACTTCGCCACCTCGCCTGGACTCAGTTTACAAACAAACGTACAGGCCCGCCAATCGCAAAAAGACCACCTTAACAAACCATATGGCGTGTGAACCTAACCAACTTAATCCAACAATACAAACTACATAAAATACAATATATCCCCCATTACCACAAAGTTCCTTCTCATTACGCGAATCAAACAATTCTTACACAGAAAATTCTCACAAACAACAGATAGTAAAATTTCCTTATATTCACCCAGTACTTATTTGTAGTTTTTTGAGAATATGGGGAATTGAGAATATACTTGTGGTGTTTATAAGTGGGATTTCCAACCCATATCGATCTGTTAATGATATGACTAAGTTTGAAATTGGCCAAAGTCAAAACACAAATCATTCTCTTGGAAAACTTTGTCATCCTAATAAGACTAAGCTTCTCCACACATCTACAACAATATTCAAACATCAGAAAAAAAAAAAAAATTCAACAATCTTTGATAAAAACTCAAATTCAAATCCTATGAGCGACTCCAAATACTTAAACCCTAAGTTCCACCTGTATACCGTCCTAAAACATCTATTTCAAACACTAAACTAAACATAAGACCTAATAACACTTTACTTAACCTATCTAAATAACCACCGGTAATTTCCACATCTCTCTGACTATTATTTCACATATTCACACTCCCGACACGTTAGAAGTTAACAAAAAATAATGAAAATAAAACCGCAATATGGCCTCACGGAAGAGAGAACCAGAGCTTTCTTCATAAACTCTAAATTCGATTACAGTCTCCACGACACTCTATCTACCCAAAAAAACATAAAAAACTATAGCCTCCAACCATACATACAAACTCGAAAGGCAATAACTACCATATACTACTCTACTAAATAACTATTACCTATATATATTAACTATAATACAAAATATCAGTCACTATACTCATTAATCACACTACTACTCTAAAATACATACCATAAACATACCCTACTATTTAACCCCCTACCAAATATGCACCCCTCAATAGTACTACACTGATTTCTAGCTTCAACATATAGATAGATTAAAAGAGTAGATAGATTGATACAGATGTATAGATAAAGACTAATAGATTGATGATAGAATAACGCAGTTCGAAATACGAATAGAATTTATGATTAACGAAACTACTAGATAATGACTAGATTACGATAGACAATAGACCTTTCAAAATGAGAAGATTACCGAATCCAATGAATGTTAAAGGTAAAGAGTCTAATAGTAATTTTTAATGAGAGATATATAAACACTTAGAATACGATAGATAGATCGAGAGAGAGCAGACCGAAAGAAGAGCAGACGCAGAAAGAACGAAAGCGAAGAGAGAGAGACGACGAGAGAGCAAACGAAGATGAGACAAGAGAGAGAAAACCTCAAATAAGAATAAGAAGAGAAAATGTCTGACAACCCCAGCAACAAACACCCACACAATTCACAAATATGTCGCTCACTCAGTTCACCTCAGCCCCGAGAACGTCTAAACTTACTAAATTGGGGGGTGGATAACTAAATGGGCAAGTAGAATATCTTTACTACTCAACGAGGTAGATGGATTATTTATAGTAATGTCAAATCTAACATGACATGACTCCGGAAATTTCAGTGTAAACTTGAAAAACACCACACACACCCGCAGGATGAATATCGCTGTAAGGCGGTGACACCCTTTCCAAAAATCATAAGTTCGTAGATATTTAACACAGAACGACCGTTCCACTAAACACGTAGACGGTCATATTATTCTTCTCCACTTAAGCAAATACATTACATGTTTTCCCCCCTCAAAAAATGTCATAACGGCGAAGTGATAATGTTCATCTGAAAGGCTGTCTAATTGCTAACACAAATCATTGTATGTTTATGAAATCTCTTGGAACATCTAACTAATAAATTTGAAGACTGCTTATATATAAACCCTCTTTTTCAGCTACTAAATAAAACTCACAATAAATAACTGGACAAGTCTGTTACATTCCACTCACTACACTGCACAAACTGCCAACTCCTTAATTCCTATTATATCATCTCTACAATACTTCACAGCTAAACTCTAATAAAATCTATAAAAGTTACATAAACAAAATATCAATAAAATATGTCTGCATACGAACTAAACCTGGCAGAAGACCTTAGTGAAAAATCACCACACACAATGAATGAGCTTCTGTGCGCCAAACACCTGCCAAACCAGCTGACACGAACGCCATCCCTCGACATATAATAAAGTGACTATGTAATTATATTATATAATCCTATAACGGTCAACACTTGGTTTTAAAATATATCCATAACATATATATAATAATTCTACTAATATAAACTAGATATTATTACTCATAATAGTCTATATAAGTATAGTATAACGTAATATACTGACTACGATTAGTAGAATAGGGATGATTATTCTCCGAAAATAAAATTAAATATCTTATCCATAAATTTTTATGATTATAAAATTAAATAAAATTATTCAATAATAATCAATGAAATTTATAGTAAATGAGAAATAGAAATTGTAATAATAGGTTAAAAATTACAATATATTAAAATAAAATAAAAAATAAAATAAAGGTAAACAGTAAATAAAGAAATAAATAACATAAAAGAGAAAAAAAATTTAATAATAGATAATAAATTTAATTATAATAGTGAGAGGAAAGTTAAAAACAAAATAAAATATAATAAAATAAAAGTATAAAAGATTATAGGTTTATGATAATGAATAAAATAAATATAATATAAGATAAATAATAAGAAATAATAATTATTATGATAAGGGGAGTAAAGATTGATTAGAATATATATTAATAAATAAGAAATAGCTAGAAAAGAAAGTACGTCATGTAAACTCCATTAAGCTTACTCATTAGTCACAGAAAAAAACTACGCGCTCACTGATAGATAATAATCAATGAAATGAGAGGTCGCCAAATATAGAATGCTAATAAACTAATATTAATACTATACTTGTACTAGAAATATATTAAATAGAAGTTATTTAGTAATATATAGAAATTAAGTCGATAAGGTAATTTAGAGAGGATAAGAAGCAGTTGAAAATATAGTATAAAATACTTTATAAGTATAAATAAGTAAATATAGATGAGGATAAGGTGAGGTAGGTTATAGAATTTTTTGTGTATCAGGTAATTATATATAATATATAATAGTTTAATTATAAATAAATAGTTCAAGAATATATGTAGCTGAAGTATTCATAATTCGGTAAAAAGAAGTGTAAGAAAATACACTTAAGACAGATGAGTGAGAACTGTTTATGGAGAAAAGAGATACAATAGGTAAATTAAAAGTAGATCGTGAGTTAGTATATAGAGCGAAATAATTATCAGTATGGAGTAACCCAAATAAATCTGTATTTTAACATATTTAAATCAAAAAAAAAAGTAAAAAAATAAATATTAAAATACTAATAGAATTATAGTACAAAAGTTCATAGAATTTACAAACTAATTAGTATTTTAATATTTCTGAATTTTAAATTTTGCTTAGAGTTGTAAATTATACTTAGCTAAAATATATTAAAGAATTTTCAAGGACTTTCGAAAAATTTTCGATGTTATATACTATAAAATATCATATTTAGTAAGAGATATTGACTATTAAAGATATAATTAGAAAAGTCGCAGTATGAGAGATACATGAGCTTCTAACTAATTGAAAAATGATTACAGCAAATAAAACCAGTAAATAATAAACTGTATCAACCTATAAAGTAGTTTATAGCCAACGCTAACCGTTGTGATCACTCATAAGTAATTAATTATAAATTAAGGAAATTATTTCCTTAAAAAGTTAAGGCTTATAATTAATTTAAATAATAAGAGTGAGGCAGGGAATATTAATAAATACTCTGGGGAATATAGTGGAATATGTAAAATCATATAAATAGTATAACTAAAAAATATAAGAAATATTAGACGGGTTAACAAGCAAAAAAAAGAAAAGTAAATAGTAAATCAACAGAATGCGAGATAGAGCATGGGTAAAGAAAAATGCCATAGTCAACTCTCAGAAATATGGGGATGGTGAGATTAAATGGAGAATGAGAGTCGTAGGGCATTGCACCTAGACGTACTCTTAAATTAGAAAAACGCTGAAACACGGCGGCGCGATTTGTATCGTAGAGGTTTGGCTGATGGAGAAACTAATGAGAAGCAAAGTATTCGAAACGAACGTGGCTGTATGAGAAGCGATTGTGTCGTGGAGTGAAAGTAGGGAGGCGAATATTCTGGATACTGCATTTAAGTACGATCCAACCGATCAGATATTTATCAGAAGTCACCAGGAATTGCTTTATCAAATAAGGTAGAAGGGATTGGGACTGTTAGTAGTGAGCGAACACGCGATATTATAATTCTAAGCGAGTTCGTCAGAATGATATGCTGTTGACTTGGCTGTCAGACTATCCGACTATTTTGTGGTAATGCACTTACTTGTTTGGGTAAAGTCCGGAGCAGCCAACCATCCATGGGTAGGAATAAGGTTTCAATATAACTTTATAGATATATTATACGGCAAGAATGAACAAGGAAGAGATATGGGAGTTATGAGTTGAGGAGAAGTGAATTAAATTGGTGAGTATAGGAAGGGATGTGGGAATTGATACTAGATGTTCATTGAGACGGTTAAGAGATAATTAAAGTTACTGTAGAGGAAATCTTAGGGTGTTTAGTTGGAAGAATGGAAAAGAGAATGACGATTGAGTTTGGTGTGGAAGGAAAATGAGGATAATGAAAGTACATGAAATGTTGGTATGTGAAAAGGATATAGTGGTAAAATGTTATGGTGAGGGGAACGACGTCGGGAACGAAGGTGGATGGTCAGTAAGGGATGCTAGGAGAAATGGTATTTGGCATGGGAGAAGAAAGTGATAATATGAATGCAGAGTTTTTGTGAGGGGGGGTAGGTTGGGCACTGTCCAAGGATGAACTAATGACAGATGCTGGGCCCCGTCGTGAGCTTAGGGTGTTTTTCTAGCTGGGTCACTAAAGTAATTAATGGTGTAAGCTGGGCATCTTTTTGATTGCGTCATATCCTCTATACTCTTTGCGTGCTGCTATCACTATTACTCCCTGAGAGAGAAGATGGTGAGTAATATAAAAATATATAATACTTTATTTATATAATGATTGATTAAATTAAAGGCCTACCAGAATTCAACTTATATTATTAATTATAATATATAGGTATTCAACTTGGTTTAAAAAAATAATATGTGGTACTATGACAGGATCAAAATTCTAGTTCTTTATTAGAGCTCTTAATAATGAATACAGAAACTATCTTTCC
Source organism: Trachelipus rathkii (assembly GCA_015478945.1). Lineage (NCBI taxonomy): Eukaryota > Metazoa > Arthropoda > Malacostraca > Isopoda > Trachelipodidae > Trachelipus > Trachelipus rathkii. The sequence continues at coordinate 22,116 of JABUQX010113030.1, read as the reverse complement.
ATTTCTGGTGTAATATTCCTATAACACTAGAAGATGGATGATTGGAAAATTGCGATTTCTGATCGAGATGACGTTATCCGTCCATCACTAATATATTATATAATAATATATATATATTAATAGTAGAGAATAAATATATTATAAATATATATATATTGTATATATAGATATATATAATATATTGCTGATGAGATGACGTTATCGTCCTCACTAATATATTATATATATATATATATAAGTATATAAATAATATAATATATAAAATTATATATAATATATATATATATAATAATTATATATAATATATTATATAGAGTTGACAAACACATTGAATTTATAAATTATTAAACAAGGAAAAACAGTTATATATGTATAGTTTAATTTTGTTTATTTCTTGGGGTTAATTATTATATATATAATATATAATATATATATATTATAAGGAATATATTAATATATCTTTATATAATTTAGATTATATATAATATAATATGATATATATAATATATATAATATAAATATAATTATTATATTATATATATATAATATAATATAAAATAATATAAAATAAATTTAATTTTATAATTTTATATATATATATATAATATTTAATTTTTATATATATATATATAAATATATATATATTATTATATATAATACTGGTGCCTACTTCCCCTCTATGAGACGGCACCCGAATTCACCATGTAGGTTGGGTAGATATAACATTGTCAAAGTTGTGTCTGATTCGCAAAATCAAAAATACAATCCAATGTGTTTAGTGCCACTCTTTGGTTTGGTAGGGTTGATTTTGCAGTGGGGTAGGAATAATGATTTTAAATTTGTGCTCCTGAAGGGAGGGGTGGGGTGGCCAAAGGAAACATGAACAGATTCTCATTTTGGGGTCGAGTTATTCTGTAGAGATATTTAGTGGAGGTCTTGGAGATGTGTTATTTGGATATTGCGCAAACGTTTGATTATGGGGTGAATGTGATAATAATGGGGGTGTCTATGTTAGTGTAGGATAACACTGTGTAAGTTTCTTCAATATGGTGCCGTGGGTCCAATGAAGGAGTTGCTATAAATGCAGTCTATATGTAAGTTGGGCTTTGATGGAGAATTTTTGTTTCAGTAGTAGAACGGGGGACAGTGTAAAGGGAAGGCAGGTTTATCTGTACATTCATTTCTGGAGTATGTATGTGTATGCGATAGCAAGTAGGTGAACGCAGTTAAAAGGGGTGAGGCATTTTATACATTTGTAGTGGTCTTCATGTTGCAAAGTTTGTCCTGTTTATCCTCACGTGTGTTGTGTGCTGTGGCATAATATTGTTGATCTGGGTGCTGTCAAGGTGTAAAATCCACTAGAAGTGATGTCTATAGAGGAGGAGTCTAGTATATTGATAGACAAACTGCGGATGAATTTGATTTTTCTATCTGGGATTAGCAATGCAATCATTCTGTTTGTTAGCCACTTTTCTAGTTTGTATATTTAATTGTGTACATTTTTGCTTACTGCATTTAATCGTTTTAGTTCTGTTTTCTAGCTCAATTTTTATTAAGAGGAGGATGTTGGTTGTGGTAGATCATCCATAAAGAGGTTAAAAGAGGTTGATGCAAGAATCGACCTTCCAATTATTGTAAAATGCAAGTATCGAGGAATGGACCTCTATGACTTTAGCCTCTATGATGGAAAGGATATATTATATTAATATAAATATAATAGATATTATATAATATATATATATATATATATATATATAATATAATATAATATAAACTATATATGTGCTTACTCTTTATTTTACTTTCTAAGCTATAAATTTGTTTTTCCAATATTTCAACCGTATGAAATTTGTTTGGAGAAAGACTTTTTTTTAAAGGAGAAATAGGTGTTATTAAAGCATTATTATTATTATATATTATATTATTATTATTTATTATTATTATTTTAATTTTTTATTTAATAATTGTATAAATTTGCAGATACAATGTTATAAAAAAGTTCATATTTTATTGTATATTGATTTATTGGAAGTAGCGCAAGCATTTCCTCTAAATCTTTGCTATATTAAAAATCGGATGTTATTGAATATTTAGCTTTTAGATCTGATTTTGAACATTTTGTTTTATTTATTTTTGTTTATATGTTATATAGTAAGGATTTTTCTTTTTTTAATCTTTTAAGTACCACACTACTTTCTAACTCTACCAATGAGGGTAGGGGAAGCTTGCTGACTCATACCTCAAGGAAATTCTAAAAGATTACTATAGCCTAGCATTTGGAACAATTATATCATAGAGAGATAACAAAATTAGGCAAGATTCCACATCAATAAATTGGTGGCCAAAGATGTCCTATGAGTCTGCCTGGCCTTGTCAAGCTTTATAGATATGAAGTTTGAATTTCTCTCCTCTAATTGTGAGACTGTTTAAATGTTTAATATATTTGCTGTTCACTTTACACAACCCTTGCCATTGTGATACCTACTGCATATGGAAAAGAAAATTGCCAATGTGATTGGCATTAGGATAAATCCAAAGTAATCATGGTTGGTTAGTGTAGGTAATTAAGTTTTTAGCTTTATATTTGACTTTTCACAAATAGAAGGTATCAGACTCGCTCCAAATTTGGAAGTCAGTACTCCATTAAAAGAGCAAGAAACAAATTTTTTTTTTTTTTTAAAAAGAATGAGAATATGCATTTTTGGAAAATTGACAAGTGTTAGGAAATATGATTTGTGAGTAAAGAAGAAGGGATCACTACTCGAGATGGAAAGAGCTGATTAATTAATTATAAATTTAAGGCGTATTAATAAATAAAATGTGAGAATGGAATGAGAGATAAAATAAAATTTCTGAATTTTATAAGTACTTGAAATGCTAAAAAAAAAAATGAAACGCTAAAGGAGAGCAGCTTAATTAAAGTCCCCCGTCAATGCGACAGAGAGAGAGAGAGAAGAGAGAAAGAGAGAGAGAGCCCGAGTAGTAAAAAAGTTACTGGGTCGCGCATGGATAATATATATATATTATATATTTATACTATTAATATAAATTATATATATATAATATATATATATATATAATTATATAATATATATATAATATAATATTATATATATATTATATATTATACTATATTATATATAGTTGATTATTTTTATGCCAATTGATTAATATATTTCAATAATTTTTTTTTAGTAACAGTAATCTTATCTGTAGGGTATAAACTTAGTAATAAAGATCAATTTCGTAAGTAAATATGTTAAATAAACGTAACTATATAGTATATATATATGCACTGTAGTAAGCATATTAATCTAGATGATATATATATATATATAATATATATATATATATATAATATATCATATATATATAGATAGTAGTACTATCTCAAGTATGTAGTAAGAATCGATAACATAATAAATAAATAATTATTAGCAGCTATACTGTACGTGGAAGGTTGATTACCTATAGTATATCAATGTAAAAATAGTAAGCTCGATATATATATTATAAGCAGCTATAAGACTACTAGTAATAATCCTACTGGTGAAATAGGTTAGTCATTACCTGATTACTACTAGTCGCTGACGTGCTTTACATACAGATGGAGAGCATATAAGAATATATATAGCTTTATGAATCTAACTATAGATACGTTTAAGAGATAATTTTGAATTCTGAGATTATATGAGTCAGTAATTAGTATATTATATATATATAAGTATGTATGTGTGTGTGTGGTGAATAGAATGTACGCTCTATGTGAGTGATAAACGATTCTGGTCATAATTCTACTCCTTGGACAGACACAATCGTTCAAACATATTTTTCAGTTTATTGTACACGATATAGTCTCTTGCAATCTGACATTGAAGACTCTTCCCTTCTTTGCTTATTTTATTTTTTCACTTATTTTTTTTCTCTTCTGGTTAGAAAGGACAGTGGCCAGCATATAAATCAACTTAACTAAGTATTTTGATTTCAAAAATCGTTTGATTAAGGGCGAGATATGAACGTATAAACAGCTCTTAAAATTGTTAATACCATGGGATGTGCGCTCCAGACTTTACAAGAAGTAGCATAAAAGAAGATTGGACAGGAAAATAATGAGAAGACTGGTTGATTAAAGCGTTATGTATTTGGTAGAATTCGGGAAGAATGACTGTGGGACTTAATGAGACACGATTAGCACGGGTACGTGTAGTTCAATTACGTACAAACCCTTTTACGTTCATATACGCGCTATAACAACCACATGTGTATATTTTTGGTACTATTTTTGTTTTTGCTATTTTATTGTTATTTAATTTACATTCACACAGACCTATATATATATATATATAGTATGGAGTATATATATATGATAGTATATATATGATAGAATTCTATATATTATTACTATTTATTATGTTATAATAAATACATGAATGAGGTTATACGTAGATTCTTATGATATATGAGAAGTATTAATAAACTATATATATATCCATATAGTATGTATATACACAATATATAATTATTAATTAGACATATATTATATATATAGTATATAGTATATATATTAGTATATTATAATAGTATATATATATATAATTATATATAATATATATATTAATGATATTATTATTTATAATTATATAAATTTATATAAGTATATATAATATTATATAGATATAATATATATATATTATGTATATAAATATATATATATATTATATATATATATATATATATTGATAGGAGTATAAATAATATATTATTAATAATGTTATAATATATATAGGTATATAAGTATATATATATATATTATAATATATTATAGATTATATTAGATATAGGGAGTATATAATATATATATATTAAAGGTAGGATATAGTATATATTTTTATTATTATATAGATTATTATATAATAATAATAGTAGTTATATATTTATATGTATAGATATATATTATATATATATATTTATGAGTATATTATATTAATTTACTATATATAAATATAATATATATATATTATATAGTATATATCAGGGGCGGCCTCGTGCCTGGATTGAGGTTGCGCAAGACCACTCTTATACAACTTAGCGCTTAGTGTGCAACTATTTATTATTTTTTTTATTCTTTTAATTTTTTAGCTAGGGATATAGTAGTTAAAGAAACTTATAATTGCATCTTATGGGAATGATAGAACAAACCATAATGATTTTAATTTAGTGTCTGAATATAAAAAAAAGTCATCAACAATTTAGTTAGTCCATAATGTCAAAACCACCAACAGATTTGTTGCAGAATGTACAGACATTCCCTTAGGACTTTTGTGAGTGGAAAGAATGGGTGAATAATATGACCGCGGTGTGACGCTTATACCTAGGACTGTGGTTGCATAGCATAGAAACCCGCTTTGTGTCAATAACTGAATTCAAATGTGTGAATGACGAAACAGAGTCGGTGAAAATGACTGTCCTCATGGGTTCCCATAAAATAGATCGTGCCTCGAAGCGAAGCGAACGAATTATGTTTTGTCTTGGACGTTAGTTAGTCCCAGATCTCTGTGCTTTCGGTTCATTTTCATAGTTACAGTACTATATTTTTTGTCTCTCTTCTCTCTCTCTCTCTCTCTCCTCTCTCTCTCTCCTCTCTCTCTCTCTCTCTCTCTCTCTCTGGCTCTATCTATCTATCTACTATAGGAGATTATTTTGACATCTATTATCTATCTATCTACTCATCATATCTTCTATCTATCTATCTATCATCTATCTATCTATCTATCTATCTATCTATCTATCTACTATCTATCTATCTATCTATCTATCTATCTATCTATCTATCTATCAGCATAGTATATATATATTATTTATATAGGTATTACACGGTATAGTATATTTATTATTATCTATAGAGTGTTAAATATAGGATATAGCTATAATAGCGTATACTATAAGGTTATGATATAATATAAATTGCTCATGTCGTTAGCCCCTCCACGGGTGGAAGTTGAGACTGTCGGTCGTAGCGACCATTTTTTAAACATCTACTTAATCGAATAAATTATTGAAAGCTCTCTTGGCCAATCGTTTACATTTCATTAATTTTTTAACAATTCAGAGTGAAATAAATAATATAATACAAATAAATTACATTATATATATATAGTTGAAGTAGAGGTGATCTTAAACGTTTATTTATAAATTAGATTTTTAAACTATACATAAGCAAAGGTTTGCCTATGAGTTTAATTAGTTAAAACTTTGTTTTGAGTATTAATCTTTTTTTCTTTTTTAATATTTTTAGAGGTGTGAAGCGCTTTTTAATAACAAGTTCAATTTGTGGTGTCTTATGCTTCATTTTCACGTCAATTCAAAAAATCTAGATGCGTGCCAGGGCCATTTATTAAGTACACAAATACTAATCCATATCTCAAAAACTACAATCCGCTACTGAAAATATAAGGAATACATTGTCGGGTAACATTCGGTTCATGGTTATAAATTTATTGTCGAGAGAACGGGGACATAGTATTCTTAAATATGTATTGATTTTATAATAAGTAATTACACGCCAATTGTAGGGGGCATCGAGGCCCGACGGGGAACTAACAGGGGAAGTTTCCAATAGCGCCCGTAGGGTGAGGGCGGAGGAACCCACGCGACACCGCATAAATACCAAAGAGCGGGGTTCCGGAGTACCCTCCCTGGTAAAGTGACTATATATTGGAACTCAATGACTGAATTATACAAATGAGATTAGTATATATTATATATGATACTTGCACACCAAAACACAGCCTTCTATTTTTGTCTCCTTGGGGGTAGTCTTAGTTCACAGATTTTAAAATGAAGAGAGGCAACATTGATATAGAACAGTCGCATTATATTTTATACTGAGTAAGCCGTCATAAGAGTCTCTTAAATAGTGATCTCTCTAATAATATTAGAATTATTAAATAATGAATGTGTATTTTTTTTTGTTTTTTCATTTACATTTTAGTATCTTATAAATTTTTAAACCTCGGATCTCCATATAATTGGTAATTCTATCTCGCTGTAGATTATTTTGTGTAGTATTTGTATATAGATATAATATTTAGATAGGCATATAGTGACCAACCAAAACGCATGCACACCTATAGTAAAATACTATCCGATTGGTTAGACTACAGTGAGCGTACTGTGGCACCCCACTTATTCACTTATGTGAAGATATTTATTCAATTATAGAATATACTAATATCTTATCATAGTTAATATGTCTATATATATTATATATATATATATAAAATCTCTTACAACTATGAAGCTATGAGAATGTAAGAGTTACATCTAATACTTGTCGGTTTCCGTTATTAAACCGCTTATTGAGCTGGAGAATTCACTTCCCACGCTAGCATGTGTCACTGTTTTGAGAGATATGGATTAATGAAGATATTTGTGTTAAATCTTCGACTAATACAACCATATAATCAGTATTTATAACGCTTAATAATCTTAGGTAATGAGTTTTAATAATACTAACAGAGATTGTGCTATATGAAGGAGTATCGGAATATAAATTTGAACATGATTGCGTTATATACTATTTATTTGAATACTACCTTTGCATATTATTTATGGGGCATATATTTTTTTCTCACTACCAATAGTAGTTTCCTTAGTTAACTGTCTTATATCCTATTATATTTACTATTTTTTGTTAGTTATATATATATTGTGTAAGTTGTGTGACTAAATGCAGATCAGCCACCCTATAAATCTTTTGTCACGTACGATGTCTCCGCCCTGATATATACTATTATATATATTATATATATTTACTTATCATATTAATTATCTATTAATATACTTTATTGTATCTATATATTATCTATTAATATATATTATAATATTATATATTAATTATATATATAATATTATTTATTTATTTATATATATTATTCTACTTATAATATATATATTGTCAATTTTTATTCTCTTTCTTTTCTACATTTTACTATCATATTAACATCTTATTTATTATAATGCGTCTTAGGGCTTAGTTAGCATTTACGGATCCTAGTATGGTGGTATATTGAGGACCTGACTATTCGGTATACGCTGCGTCGCTGCCTCTTATTACGAGCATTAAAATCATTATTACCATTATGCACTTTCCCGATTTTATTTTATCTTCATTTATTAATAGATTTCTTCTGAGTAGCAACTTTGAAAATCCTCTTATGCACACCTTTAAAGTAAATATGGAAGTGAATTTTGCATTCTCTACTATTACCATCACTCTACATTACTATATACCTATATATGATTATCATCAAAATTATCCTTTCAATCACACATATTAATATAAATATAAATAACATAATTATTATTATATAATTTATATATATATATTTATAAATATATAATATATAATATACTAATATTCAGTGATGGCGTTCACAAAGGCTTCAAAGTGAGAGTAGTTATGAAAACAACCTTTGATTTTAGTGAGATAAATAGATACTTAGTCAGTTGAGCCTACAAGCTACTTCATAGCCCTGTGTGATTTTTGATTCACGAGACTTCTACGAGATCTTTTTGCCTGCATCCGCGAGACGTCTCGAGCCTGAACTGGAAAGAACTGACGGTGAGCATACAACGGCAGGCAGCAAGCAACCTGAAGAGCCGCACCCACCACTCATTCTTGATCATGGGCCAGAACCACACGAGACGCAACACGCCCGTCTCTATTTGCAATGCGCACTAGCCCAACACCACACGATTTTTTTTTTTTTTTTTTTTTTTACAGATACACCACCGACTCCGGCAGCCCTAATCTAGGGGGGGTGGTGCTCAATTTTTAAGTGCTGAGCAAGAAAGAGCCTAAGAAGAGATAAAACACTCAGGACGACGATCCAGTGACGACTGGGTCTTCGCTTAGTTGGCGAGTGCTCTAACGCTGAGCTACCGGACGCCATTTGGTGCTTGATCCATCCTTCTTGACTTATACGAGCCGACTCCGCCGAATCCATTCTTCTATCTTCTTATAATAAATATTCTAATCAAAATGATGTTTGTAATTTAATTATTTAACTTTGTATATCAAAAAAAATGAATCAAGTTTTAAAACTTTGGTGGCTCCCTCCGTAAAATCAAAATAGTTTTTAATTTTGTTTAAATTTTTTATAAAATTTGGTATTTGTAATTCCTGAGGAAAAAGTTTCTCACAGTCTAAACAAATTTCTCAGGAACATCTCCTTTCCATGCACTCAAACTTCTGGAATCCCATCGTTGCAAGCCTTGTTTGCTTGGCTCCTCTCTAATTCTTTCTTCTGAATCTTCTCTTCATTTTCCACTCTTCTCTTTTCAATCGTCCATTTCATCCACCGCAGTCGGGCTCATAGTTTATAATATTTAATAGATTTATAGATGTAATAATAAAATTATTTTCGAATATAATATCCAATACTTGCTGTTTATATGTAAGTTTAATATATAATATAAATATAATATATATATATATAATATATTATATATAATAAATAATACAGTAAAAAAACCAGAAAAGAATAATATTTATATTATATATATAATTATATATATTATATAATATAATATATGATAATATGATAATATATATATATATTAATTCAGGGTGCATTCTTCTTTATGATTCATACATGTTGATAGATGTACATAGAGACTTAGGAATTGTTCAGGTACAAGTACAAGTAGTGCACAAATTTGTTCAGATGTTATCTTGATCACTATAAATTATTATGAAAATGAATTATATATATATTATATATATATATATAGTATATAATATGAAATATAATTATTTATATATAGTATATAGTATTATATATTATATAAATTTATATCATAATTGCATATTTATTATTTATGATATTTATTAATATTTAATATATGTATTTTTATACAGGATTGTTATTATGTCGCGTATAGACTTATATAATATATATTATATATAATATTATGATAATATATATATAGATATATATAATTATATAGATAAATATTAATTATTAAATAATAATATAATAAATATATATATAATATATTAATATTATAATATATATATTATTAATATTATATATTATCAGATATATATAATAATATAAATTAAATATAATATATATATAATAGATAATTAACCCACTTCTTTCGTCCAAGCACGGGGGTTAAGGACGTGCGATTACGGAAGACAGAATGAAGGTATTAGAAGAAGTATGTGCATCGAAAGAAAGCCAGGTCCTTACCGCCCCTTTATATCCTTTGTGGTGAGAATTTCGAATCGCAATGATCCACCCTATGGTTTCGACGGGATATCCGTGAGACCCCTCACAATGGCTTGCGTGCAATGGTTCATCCCTTGCCCCAGGTGGCCATATACCATACCCCTGCACCATAACAACACCCCGTTACCTTTCTTCTCGCCTCTGCCTAACTACATTGTCTTTCTCCTTTAGCATTCCTTGTACGTACTCACTTCAAACTTTCTTGCTGTCGTCCCAGCAAGGATCATCCAACAACAGCTCCATATAGCAGTGCCTCTAACAACCTGCTATATCCGATCCTATCCCGGTGAGCCAATATCATCTCCAACCACGTACTTTGCATTATCTCATCATTAGCCGACTTTTCTTCACACCACATTCAACGCTCTAAACGTTCATCCTCATTTTGAACAATTCTTCTCACCTCTGAGGCTACACCCCTAAGTTCTCATGCTTGAACACATTGTACTTTAGATTTATACCCTCTATTCCAGACGATAGTCTCCACTAACTATTAACAAGGTAACTATACATATCCTTCATGAAGACCTTGCCACTTCCAAGACTTTAGTCCCTTTTACATCCACGAAGGACTTAATTGGCACCAGACACCTCATGGCATGCACTAGCTTTCTACTACAGCTCTGCATCATCCATTTCCTTTTCTTCAACATATATCCTAAATATTTAACTCAGACACTTGGTTGGGTTATCATCTAACATAACTTCACCCGAGGACTGTCCTCACTCACATACCATAACCCTTTCCTCATATCTACTGTTTACTTCTTAAACCCTTCCTTTTACACACTCAGCCAAATCTTACGTTGCTCCCTCTCCTCTCTTTAGATTTCCCCTACAAAACCAAATCATCCTCATGTAATAGTAGGGAACCCTCCAAACTCCTCCAGTCGCAATCACACAACCCAAGGTAACTACGATCCCCGCAGCCCCTGCCTCAAAAATCTTCAATAATCAATATCCCTAACAAATTGAATAAACAGTGAACATAATACATCAACTCCTGTGTTATCGCACGTTAATATCAAATAATACTCGACTCTTTTATTCTCGCACGATTCACTATCGATCATACTCCTTTTAATTCATCAAGGAAGCTACCACCAAGCACATGATATTCGGACTATATGAATTACATAGAGCGTTACCTTGATGTGCCATTATACCCTTGGTGGTTGCATTAGTAGGGGTGCAGTAATTGAGACAGAGGTCCAGATTATTGGGGCTCGTGCTACGCCCAATTTCACTCCCCAAAATAATATTGAACATAAAAATGAAATTCAGCGATTCTGACACCTGTATAAACCACAAAATGTAACTTTTTGCTCTTAAAGTTGTTTCCGGGTGTTTTTCTATGCTCTGTCATTTCTTCAGAATTTTCAAATTTTCCAAAGTACACATGTTTTACTTTTGCATTATGCAGCGTTACTAGGTATGTTTTTGAAAATGGCTCAATACTTGAAATATGCATGATGTGGTTCATTACCTAAAATAGCGCGAATAGTTTTTTTCGATTTTTGAGTTTGTGCTCAGCGTTGCCAATTATTCCAAACACACTGTTTTGGGATTTTTTAAATGAAGATAATTGCGTTAGAATTTTGTTGCTGTTTCGTGCGGAGTGATAATGAACTTTTCAGGGCATAGTGGTTCGGAAAAGATGATATTTTATCTTAGAAAATTCTTTGATATACATTAGTTTTGTGATGTGTATCTTGAAACAAAGCGATTTTACTTAGATATTTCGATGTTCTGCCAATCATCTTGAGAGTGGTCAAAAATGTTCAATACAAAAAATTTTGAAATTTTAATAACGTTTCTTTGAGTATACAAAAAAATTATCTAAGTAGTAAGAAGATGCATCTTGCCTGATTATAGAAGCCCTGATAAATATGATGTTGATCGGATGAGTAGAAAGAAAATATATCAATTGTTTCACTTTTCCAAAAATTGAGATATAATTTTTTATAGCCTTGATGATGGGAGTATAACTTTTCAGGGATTGTATCAGTCTGGTTCGAGACGCATCTTTTTACAACGCCATCTAAAGAGAGAGAGAAAAATAATTTTAAAAAATTTCATGAAAGCTTTTTAAAACTTGTCAAGAACAAATCCAAACTAATGCATATACAAAGAAGAGTTATCTAAGAAAAATTTGTATCTCTCGACGACAATATGCCGACGAATTTCATCCATTTCCCACGGACAGGAAAAAAATATCGCAATTTTTCATTATTAAAATCCATAGAAAAGTGGTTTGGAAATTGGACAACGCTGAGCAAAAAAAGAAGAAGAAGAAAAAAGAACTGTGACTCATGGGTGGCATGCCTCAAGCCAAGCTAGTTTCATCTTCAAGTTCAATATCGCTATGAGTCTGATAAGTTGAAAAGAATAGAATATTACCAAGAACTTGACAAAAAAATATCAACTGCATACTAGGAACTATGCAACGGGCTTACAAAAGAATAATGTTTGGCATCAAACGAGAGCTGACTTGTGTCAGCAATTCGAGGGATTAGAGATTGAAGTGGAATTAGGCAGATCATATGTCAAGAATAAAAGCCAAAAGATAGGCTCATAGGTTAAAATAACTAGGCCCTCTGAGAATACAAACGAAACCGTGGCTATTAAAGGGCCCGATAAAGGGCAACCTTTGCAAATTTAAACTAAGATGGTACGGGATAATACAAAATAGTAGGAAACAGCTGAAGGAAAAACAAAGGAAAATGGACAATGGCTCAATCTAGGATTAAAGAATATATATATATATATATATATATATATATATATATAAGATATATGTAGCAATAACAACCATGTATGCTTAGCCTTAGCCAATATATATAGCAACAACAGCAGCATGCTGTATAACTGTCACTTCTTCTTCATATGTATATGTATATATGTATATAAAATATATATATATATATATATATATATATATATATTTATAAATATATATATATTTTCTTATATATTTATAAATATATATATATATATATATATATATATATATATATATATATATATATATATATCAGAGATCATTCTCATATTAAAAATCACAACACGCTCTTAATCATTCCCATTTCACAATACTCGCACAAATTCTGATCCAACCAACCTACATATTTCGGAATCTTTTTCCTTTCACAATCTTAAACCTAGTCTTAACAACGACAAGAGCCCTTTTAGTCTACAACCGCTATGAAGTCTCAACTTTGTGTTTCGTCTCAAACCTGCCACTCGACCTTAATTAAGTAATTTAGTTTTCAAGATAATTATAGTTTTATGTTTGAAATTTTTTAATTTTTGTTTTTTTTTCCGATTAGTTTAGGGTTATTAAAACACATCAATTATTATAACTGTTTATTTTATTATTTTTTTTTTTTAGTTTACGTTACGATTAATTTATTTTCTCACCATATTTAATGTATAATTTTTATTTTATTTTGATGTCACTTCTGTTTGTGTGACTTCACTCTCAGCATGCTATTATGTTTCCCTTCTGCTTTATTATTTTTATTTATATGTTTATTGTAGTGCATTGTCCTGAGGATGGGAACAGCTTGGGTTCCAAGAGCTATTCCTTGAGTGCGCTGAGATGTTCAGATTATTGGTGCTCCTTTATATATATATATATATATATATATATATATATATATATACTATATATATATATATATATATATATATATAACAACAATATCTGCCTGCCATATATATATATATATATTTCCTGCTCACTACTATATATATATATATATATATATATATATATATATATATATATATATATATATATATATATATATATATATATATATATATATATATATATATATATATATAAATATAAATATGTTATATATTTATATTAATATATTTATGTTATATTTATATTTATATTTATATTTAAAGTTATAATTATGTTCTATTAGTATTTTTATTATTAATTATGTTTGTATTTGTATATTTATATTTATTCTTTCCTCTTTATATTTTTATGTATATACTGATAAAAATATATATCTATCTGTTATATATATGTATGTAATATGTATATATGTATGTGTATGTGTGTATGTATGTGTGTTTATGTTTAATAATTTTGTTATTTATTTTCTTTTCTTTTATGCTGTACGCAATGCTATGAATTTGTTGGTTCCTATTTTCCTATTTATATATTTTATATATATATATTTATATATATATATTTATATATATATCTATATATATATACTGCTATATATATATATATATATGCTATATATACTCATATATATATATATATATATGTATATATATATATATATGCTCATAATAATACGTTTCTAAGTGCATAGATATAGGCTATATCAATGTTTTTTTATGTACATATTTAAATTGTATAATATGGAATAATATGTCTTATATTTATGTATGTGATATCTATGCTGTAATGTGTGTGTGTGTTTATGTGTGTGTGTGTGTGTGTGTGTGTTGTGTGTGTGTGTGTGTGTGTGTGTGTTTGTTATTTATATATATATATATTTAGTATTATATTTATATTTATATTTATATTTAAATTTATATTATATTTATATTTATATTTACATATCGAAATTTATATTTATATTTATATTTATATTTATATTTTTTATTTATATATATATATATATATATATATATATATATATATATATATATATATATATATATATATATATATATATATATATATATATCAGGATTATTTACTTTAAAATGTCTTGGATTTTTTAAAATTGCATGGACATGTATTTCTAAGAATGTGAGACATATTCGTTTTTTTTTTTATTGGTCGTAGTACAGGCAATGCTTGAGATATCCACCACTAACTGGTCATGAGTACAGGGCACGGGGGTCATTTATTGACAAATAATTCATATGCCATGCCGACTAATAATAATACTTTGTTATGAAAATAATAATAATAAAAATAGTAATAAACAGTAAAATAACTAATAATGCAAATAATAATAATAATAATAATAATAATAAATAGTAAATAGTAATAATAATAATAATAATAATAACAAAAGAGATATATTAGTAGTGCTAATCCATTATAATTTTCGGACACTTTTATGTATTGTTTAGTGTACCTTCCTTCAAGAATTTCCCATAAAGAAAATAAAAACATATTTAAATTGCTTTGTATTTAGAAAAATTTATTTCTAAAGTCATATATATTTTTTGACGAAGTTACTTAACGCCCAATGGGAACGGGAGGTCGGATCAAAAAATTTCTACGAACAGGTAGCATCTATGATACATAAATAGATGTTCTAGGGGCGAAATGAATTTTTTTTTTACCTATGTTCTAGGGGCGAAATTAGGTTAGGTTAGGTTAGGTTAAGTTAGGTTAGGAAAAAAATTTCATTTCGCCCCTAAAACATCTATTTATGCATCATAAATGCTATTTTTGTGCAACAATGTTCTAATCCATCCCCGTTCCGTTAAGGGGTAATTCTATGTTTTTAGTATTTATCGTGTTAAAATTTTTTTTAAGGAAAATTATTAATATTTGTTTTTAAAATATTGCTGGATTACTTTATGCTCGAAGACGTCATAAATAGTACATGAATTTATTTTCAATTCTAAAAGGACATCAGAAAACTGCCCGACAATATTCCTATCTGACCTACTGGTAATATATATACTGTGATATATATTTAATATATATACTGTGATAATAATAATAATAATAATAATAATAATAAATAATAATAACAATAATAATAATAATAATAATAATAATAATAATAATAATAATAATAATAATAATAATAATAATAATAATAATAAATAAACAAAATAAATAATCTTACGTCTAGCAGAGAATAATTTAACTTGTATGTAACAGAAAAAATTCCTTTCAAGGCATTCATTAGTGTTAAAAAATGATTAGTATCTTTGGAAGCATTATGTTGCGTTGTTTTTATTTTTTTTTACGTTTGCTTACATCTTTTTCGTCTGTTACAAAAAATATTTTTAATGCAATATAAATGTAGAACATAAGTGTTTTGACTGTATCAATTTGTCTTTGCTTTCATGAGTATTTCTTAAGAAGTGGAGGGGAAAAGTTCTGAAAACTTGATAGAAGTTTAAATCCTTTTAGATTTTATGTAAAAAGTTGCTTAATGTAAATACACTGCTGAAAAAATTAAATATCGCACTTTGTATTAAAAAAGCCTTTTATTAGTGCAGAATGTTTCCATAATATCGGCATAAATAATGACGTTTTAAGTAATGCGGTTCAAATATTGCAATATATTCCTGCAAATTTTACTTCCGCCCATCGACACACACAAATGTAATATCGTGGCTCTGTTTTGTTATTTATCAAGCGAGTGACGTCACTATAATTATGCGAGAGAATGTCAAAAATAAAGTAGTTCTTTTAAATATTTGAAGACGTTTGGAATATGACGTCATAAAAGTGCGCTCAGCTTTAGCCTAGAACAGCCTATCGGATGGCTAGCCTATTTGCACCGCCTCATAGAATCGCATTGTTGTTTTTCCTTCCACTACTTGCATTTATTTCCTTTCTTCTTCCATTATGTAATTTATTTAAATGCTCTCTCTCTATATATATATATATATATATATATATATATATATATATATATATATATATATATATATATATATATATATATATATATATATATATATATATATAACACTCTATATATATATATATATCTCTCTATATATATATATATATTGGTGGCGTTTCTTTTTCTCGTGGCCTTAATTAATTGGCAGATTATTTCTCTTTCTTAACAAGCTTCTAAGAGGCTGAGTGTTCTGAGACGCCTTCAGGATTTCTCAACGACACCCCAATTGCTTGCTCTTTATAGGGGTGTCGTTCGTCTTTGTATGGAGTACGCCTCACACATCTGAGGTACTTCCACTTACACATCTCACCTTAAAAAGGTGGGATCGAGGACTTCTCCTCTTATTCAACTCTCCTGCCTCCACTGTCTTCAGTCTCTACCCGTTGAATTGTTGTCTCATTTTCTTTATACTTATATACATTGGATACTGTTCTTCTGAACTCTCTCTCTCTCTCTCTCTCTCTCACACACACACACACACACACACCTACACATACACACGCACACACACACTATGGAAACTACTCTTCTGGTCTCTCCGGTCGCATATCTCCTCCATTGAAGGGCCTGTGTTACACTCCTTGCTACTCACCTCATCCTTTCTTTGTCCTACTCTCTGACCCGCTATGCTCATTCTCACATGTACTCCACTGATAAAGTCTGGTACGGACTTCTTTTATCTATTTTCCCCCCAACTACCTTTGATCTGCACGCTTTCAAACGGGTATCGTGTAACGGGGCATGTCGGACTTTGAATTGGATCCGGATTGGGAATTTCCCCTAACTCTGATGGAATTTGGGAGATTCTGGGCTCCCACACCACCAGAGGGATATATATATATATATATATATATATATATATATATATATATATATATATATATATATATATATAGCATAATTACAGAATTATCTCGAAAAGTATGTATATTTTTTTTTTTTTGACCGACACACCGAGATTGAGATATATATATATATATATATATATATATATATATATATATATATATATATATATATATATATATATATATATATATATATATATATATATATATATATATTGGGTTGGCCGACACACCGGGTGAGATGCGGTGCGGTGCTGCACACAATTTCAGTGTCCTGTACGGCAGCCGTGCGGTGCGCATTGAAGCATAGAAGTGCGGTGCAATTTCACAAAAAATGACTTTGATGCGGTGTGATTCATTGTGAATGCTTACTCTGGTGCGGTGCGGTGCGTATAATTCCGGTGTTCGGTATATATATATATATACTGCTATATATATATATATATATATATATATATATATATATATATATATATATATATATACCGACACACCGGGTGAGATATATATATATATATATATATATATATATATATATATATAAACAAATAAAACGCGCCGAGTCAATATTTAAAAACAATAAAACCACTAAAATTTACTAAATGAACAACGTTTTCGACTCAAGGTAACGGTCGTCCTCAGTCGGTTCCGAATTGAAGAAGAGTGAGAGTTTCAGCCAAGTCTCAAAGACGAAAAAGCGATTTGGACCAAATCGTCTCCCAGTGCCCATGCGCAGGAGGCATGGTTAAAAACTTAAAATTCTTATAAAATTTCATCATGACCACTTCAACAAATTATAATCTTATTATTATTTAGTAGTAGTAGTAGTAGTAGTAGCAGTAGTAGTAGTGGTAATGCACATATTATTACAGAGTACCGACTTCTAAAAATGTGTGTAATTGTGTAATATTACCAATTCCAATCCATATGTGCGTACGTAAATAATTTTCACATGTCAATAAAAAGTGACGTGAATAATGGTAGTGTGGTACGTTATGAAACAATAAAACAAACAATATTGCCAAGGAAAAAAAAAAGTAGGACCCTAATTACAAGATGGAAACAATAGGGTTCTTTTGTTCATTTCGTTTGAAATATTCCGTCAATATATTGAAGAGAACTTTATCAATATATATTTTTTTTTAAACTTGGCGGTAATTTACCGTCCAATGGATTCTTCGTTTTCTAATAGGCCTAATAATAATTATTGTCAATGTTTACCGACCTTTTACAGATCTATTTTTTATTTTTTTTTTTTTCTATTTTTTTTTTTTTTTTTTTTTTTTTTTTTTTTTTTTTTTTTTTTTTTTTTTTTTTGGTCACACCCCTTCTCCATTTACATCAAGAAAAGTAACACAAGTCATAAATAACCACTTTGAAAATTCCCCCTTGACCTCAAGGTAAGTCCTTACTAATTAAAAAAAACAATTTGTTTTGTCACACTCCCATTTACTTCAACAAAAGTGACACTTCAAAAATAACAAAATAACCATTTTGAAAATTCCCCCTTGAATACCTGAGTAGGTCCCTTGAACTTCTGGTAGGGTCATACTAATTGTGAAAATCAGGACACGCCTCCACATGCATTCTCTACATCAGGATTTTCGCCAGGGAGTATGGGTTTCTCTTTGATGTACTCGTAGACGATTTTTGATGCCTGTTTGAATGTATAATTGCATTGTTTTTGGTTTGTATCTAGGCTCCAAAAATGTTGCTATGAAATGCAAAATGTCGCTCACTATGAAATCGAGTCTTTTGCTAATTCCTCTCAATATCGTTTCTCTCATCAACTTTATTCCTTGACTAGATACTAATAATCTCTTCAGAGTGGCGTCTGCTAGTGATGACGAATTTTTGCTGATTATCTTGGATTATCTTTAATGGGTTGGAATACAGTGATATAGTTGAATAAAATATACTTGTCAAAGGATATTAAGTCATTTATTTTATCATTAGAAAGGTCATACAAGCAGAGATTCATTAAGTTCTTCCTTATCATCGTTTGAAGATGTTCTCCCAGCGCGTGAAGTAGCACCATGTGTTTGGAAGTTGCGGAACATTAATTGGCCCCATTATTTTAGAACTTGGTAATGGTCGAATGACTATAAGTGACTTACATTTTGAGAAATTTCACTGACTGATGTTTGAGATGTCAAGCCATTTATAATGGTAAGATTCAGTTGATGACTGACGCAGTTTGTTATTCACTCCAGAAAGAAACAGCTTTCTTTATATTGGCACCAGCATCTACTCAAGACAGAGTGAACATCATCTGGAGATAGGGTCCATTTCGTGCATTCCATTAATTAAATACGTCACTAGATATTCACCTGTGTGACGTTCAATGATGGTTCAGCTTACAACACAAAAAAATATAATAATGTTAATAAATCAAAGTAAAAAAAAAAAAAAAATACAAAGTATATTTTCATGATAAATTGTCAAGATTTTCGAGAGTGTGACTAAAGTTACTCCCTGACATAGAGACGTCATGTGAATAAATTCAGGTCCTGTTCAACTGATCACAGGATTGCCAAAATTTTAACGTCCCAAAACATTTTATATTGCATTTGCGTATCCAGTGCGAATGAAGTTATTTTCATTTATTATTTGCGAATGTGGATGCAAATATACATTTAATATTCACCAAAATGCTATAGCAGTAAATATTGAAGATAGGCGAATATTCGGCTCATCTCAAATATATATATATATATATATATATATATACTCTCTCTACACATATATATATATATACTCACTATATATATATATTAATACTCTTTCTCTCTCACTCACTCTCTCTTTCTCTCTATATATATATATATATATATATATATATATATATATATATATATATATATATATATATATATATATATATATATACATAAAAATTGGAGCATCGTTACTCAAAAATGTGATTCCGTTATCGTTACTCCGTTGCCGAAAAGTAGTTCCGTTATCGTTATTCGTTTCTTTGAAAGGAAAATTAACAAAGCGCCGTTCGTTACTCCGTTACTTTTAGCTTTTGACTATGACATTAATTACTGTATCTTAGGTAATTTATTGGTTTGTGTATATTAAATTTTCAACACTATCATTATTATTAAAAAACACACCCTCATGTAAGACCCTAGCGCACTCAACTTAGTACCTTTACATCCACCAACTATTTAACTCCCATTCACAACTTTCTACTACACTCTGCATCATCCGTTCATTTCATCCAACATATATCCTAAATATTTAAACTCAGACACTTTTCCAGCTGCTCACCATCAACATAGCTTCACACTGAGGACTGTCCTCACTTCACAACCATATCTTTACTCTTATCTACGTTTACCTTCAAACATCTTTACACACCCTGCCAAATCTCTCAAACAATCCTTTCAAACTCTCTCAGATTCGCCACACAAAACTAAATCATCCGTATATAATAGGCAGGACACCCTCCACTTTCTTCCATTCACCATCATTCTAACACCATCTCCCTACCACCCCACGTCTACTTCTTTCATAATCCCATCCATATACAAATTGAATAGCCAAGAAGACGTAGCACATACATCCCTTACTCACTCCGCTATTAATATTAAACCAGCACGACTCCATTTCTTCTTACACACGCTCTATCGTCATACATTCTTTGATTCCATTCAGAACACCACCAACACCATAATAATAGCATTTTGCCATGAGAGCTTCCTAGCTAATCATAGCATACGCCTGTTTGCAAATCCAAAACACCTAAATACAATTTATTCTTTTCCACTCATTTTTCTCTCCAATCATTTGTTTCCATTTAAAGATTTGATCCGCATCCTCTACACTTCTAAACGCACCTTGTTCTTCACAATCCAGTCTATCAGCCATTCAGCGCATTTGCTGGCAAAATACCAAAATTTAGCACCCTACGCCCAATAAACTAATTCCCCTGTAATTCTTACAGTTACCCATATCCCTCTTACCTTTATATAAGGGTACTATTACTTTCCTCTCTCCTCTAGTCCCTCGGAACAATACCCTTCATTAACGCTTTTGTTACACAGTCCATCCACCCTCCATTCCATTTATTTCCTTCCTTCCATTCCATCCATTCCCTTCCATCCATTCCTTCTTCCTTCCCTCTTCATATTCCATTCCATTCCATTCATTTCATTATTCTATGCAGATTCCCCATATTCCTTATATATATATATATATATATTTATATATATATATATATATATATATATATGCTTATATATATCACTATACTATATATATATATATATATATATATATATATGCTCTTTCTTTCATAATATATGTATATATATACAC
>JABUQX010113029.1:15000-30000 GCA_015478945.1 Trachelipus rathkii | reverse complement strand
AATAAATATATCAAATACACAGTTTAAACACACGTGAATAATCATCTTTTAGGAGCAGGAAGCATCAAACTGAACCATAACTATAGAAAATCAGCACAACCATAGACACTAAACTGCTATTTACTGCTTTTAAGAATATACACATTTTACATGCTCAGCACGACCCTTCCTTAATTTTCAATTCCATCCCCTCCCAAAACAAAAAACAAAAACAAAAATCAAATGCCCCAAAGACCGTTGTACTATATGGGTATCACAGAGAGTATTGGGACTAAGCCAAATTGGCAGTTTTTTACTTGAAGGAAGTCAGCTGTCTACAAGGACACCGTAGCTCGTCTGAGACGTCCCTGCTGCCGCGATAAGATGTGATCTGGGTTGTCCCAGGGTAGAAACCTTGGGACATGTTCTCCATTAATGTCCGGCGGTAGCCCCTCTTAAGACTGATGATAAGCTTGAACTTCCTATTAAAATCTGAGTTGGAGAAGAGGTGGTGGCAAGTCCTGCTGGAGCCTGCCATTTCCACTCCAGCGGGCCTGCGAAGACCTTACTTGGTTTTCTGGGACGAAGGGACTGCCCTAGTAGTTAACACTACGGTAGCGGCAGATGCGAAGGCATGCTCCCTTGATGTAGTCGTCCAGCGGAAGGTCAACTACTACAAGGTGCCTGCTTTTGAAGAGTGAGTCCTCGCTCGTTCAGAACGAGCTGTCATCGAGTTCAGTGCTGTGGCCTTCAACTGGCGAGGCGACTTGGCAAGGAGGTCGCACGCCTTGTTGAAGCGGTTGAAAATGGTGAAGTCTATCAAGCTGCTAGAAGTGCGCTTGATGGAAGGCAGTGCCGCCGGTGGATGGGGCTAGGTTCCCTGTTTGTCTTCGGCACTGGATTTTTTCGAAGACTCTCGCCCAGCACGTTACCCTCCCGTGTCGTAAGAACTCTGTATATAAGTGAGTAACAGTTCTCCCCTGTAGATACACAGTCGCGTAAATACGATGGAATAGAGATTTAGGTATCACGGAGTTGTGTAACTTCGCACATGGTGATGGGAGGCGGGGAAGATTTTACCGAAATCCACCATCAGTGGTCCTTTCGCTCGGACTCTTCATGCTGGCTTCGGCCCTTATGTAGGGGTTACCATTCTTGAGCCGAGTGGTTAAAATAATAAAAAAACTGTATGCTATAACGATGATCATAACCTTATGAAATACTTGTAGTGTGGATAGCATGTGACTTAGCTATAGTTGTTGTTTTGGTAGTAGTTTGTGTAAATATTAACTTTTACTTTGGGTAAAATATTGACAAGACTTAGGGCACGGTGTAGGCTTTGCACCTTGTATGAACATGAGGTAGCTGATTATCTACATAATTTGATTGGGACATTCTCAATAGGCCCACGTGACTATTTACTGTCTTTATATTTCTTATGTTTCTATGTTCTTATAATCATGGTACTTTACTTAAAAATTAGACAGGTAGATAATGAGATGTGAAAATAAAACTACTACTACTACTACTACTACTACTACTACTACTACTACTACTACTACTACTACTACTACTACTACTACTACTACTAATTATAATAATAATAATAATAAAATGAAATAATAATAGACACAACACTAATATAAACTCAACAGACTACTTGAATAGCAATGAGGATAATAAATAATTAATAGAAATAATACAAGAATAAAATAATAATAAAATATAATAATACGCATATAATAATATAAATATAATAATCACAATAATAAAGTTGAATAATAATAATCATAATAATAGAAACAAGCAAAATTAAAAAATATTAAATATTTTAATTTATGTAATAAATTATTTATATTATTATTATTATTATTATTATTATTATTTATATATTTTAATTTATGTAATAAATATTAATATTATTATTATTATTATTATTATTATTATTATTATTATTATTATTATTATTATTATTATTATTATTATTATTATTATTATTATTATTATTATTATTATTATATATATTATATTATTATTATTACACTCTCACTTATTATTACTCTACTCATCCTCACTCTTCATTATTATTCATCCATTTTTTTTAACTTATTATTATTATTATTATTATTATTATTATTATTATTATTACTTTGTCACCTGTTACTCACTTTTCATTACATAATCTCATTGTAAAGATAATTTTTTACTTAAATTTAATTTGAGCTTTTTTTTCAGTTTAAATTAAAAATCGAAAACTCTATCACTTTCCCCACTTTAAAAAAGAAGAAAAATTTGAAAAAGTTATAATACCAAAAATAAACTTGAAGTCAAAGTCGAGAAGTTAATTTGTAAAAAAAAAAAAAAAAAAAAAAAAAAAAAAAAAAAAAAAAAAAAAAAAAAAAAAAAAAAAAAAAAAAAAAAAAAAAAAAAAAAAAACAAATAAAGAAAGAAAACAAAACAAGAACTTACTTATTAGTAGAGTAGATCCCTTCCCAAGAACTTTAAGATTGATAAATACAGATGCTCAATTCAATTACAAATGCATTACAAAAATTTTCGTATCATGAATAACCCAAGAAAAATAAAGAGAAATTTTCAGTTCTTCCTTAATTAGCATTCAGATAAAATAAAAAAAGAAGCTGGAAAATGTTTTGCTTCCTAAAATTCATGATTTATTCTTGTTCTTCAAAGCAAAGCAAAAAAAAAGAAAAGAAAAAAAGAAAAGAAAAAAAGAAAAAACAAAAAGAAAAAAAATTGACATCGTATAGAATAATTATTAATTACTCTGGTCCTATTTCCTAAACTTAATATTATTTGTAATTTGCTCCTTACCTAAATCCTTTTAGATATTGATTGTAAAATTGGGTCATAACATGTAAAATAATTCTGTAAACCAAGAACCAAAAATATAAAATATCTTATGGGGGCCAGACCCATCAGTAAACCTATTTATAAACCTACTTATTGTCGTGAAGGGGATGTGAGAAAGGGCTCTCAATATATATATATCACCTATATTATATAATCACTAATATAACATTATTATAATATACTTACTAGTATATATATTATATATATATATATACTATGTATATATAATATATTATGTTAATACTATATATTATATTCAATTTTGAACCAAACCTCACCAATATCTCCCAACTCCCAAACCTGAGTGAGAGTGGCAGTGCAGCCTTCAACGGCCTCACCACGCCCACATGTACAACTCCCAAAGATGCAGTCCAAAGAGAGGACACACACAACACATATCCAACCTCATTCTGAAAATCTAAACAGTACTTAAACAATACAAACTGTCCACACCAGAAACCCATCCCTAACAAACCAAACATATCACGTCAACTAGACAATAACACTATGCTCACTTCAAATTTACACTATACTATATATACACAAACCGAACCTAAACTCCCGACCCACCTCCGCCCCTATCGCCACAATCATCATTAAAATTACCAAACACAAACAAAACAAACTACCCACTCGAACCATTGGATTGGTTTTTTGCGATCACTTTATGTAGACGTGCAACTTCTGGTTGACTTTCATTGTCTTCGCATAGAGTTCTCCAAGTTCCTTCTTTCTTGGGCATATTCTAAGCTTCTCTGTTATTTATATATATTATTCTGTTTTGTACGCTCCCAAATTGTTCGTCGCTTACCTCTTTGTCGAAGAGTTTTTTGACATTATACCTTAGTGCAGTTAGCTCTTGGTTTATATAGGAATGTCTCTTTTTCTAGTTACACTCCTTTTTTCAGAGGGCAACTGTTTTCATACGAACCATGTATGAATGTTTGCAGTTGGGCAGTGGATACATATAGGTCCTGTGAATTTAATGGTCCCTTCATATCCTCCACACCCTGCTTAAGGAGCTCTTTATACAGGCTCCAGTTTGTTAGCTTGGGTACCTTCCACTCCTCATCAACTTTCTCCATAGCTGTGATTTCAAATCTGATGTGCCTATGGTCTGAGTGAGAGACTTTGTCAGACACATGTCAGTTCGAAATCTGTATGCTAAAAGCAGCATTAGTTAAAGTTAGGTCTAAGACCTCTTGTCTATTTGGTGATGAATGTGGGTTTATTGCCCTCATTCACAATATCAATACCATATTGAATTAAGAACTCAAAAATACACTCACCTCTGTTGTTGATGTCACTGCTGCCATACAGAGTATGATGAGCATTGGCATCGCGGCCCAGGATCAAACCAGTGTTGCGCTGCTGACAATATTGTGCGAGCCTTTGGATTTCTTCCGGAGGTGCCTCATTAGATTCCCCACAGAAGTATGCCGATGTAATTACGACCCTTTGCCTACTCTGCGTGGTTGATACCTCTATTGAGGCCGCTACTAGGCGCCTCGTGATAAAATCTGGAATAGACAGAGAATTAACTCCACTGTCAAGAACCATCGCAGCACGAGGCATGTTATGGTCACGACAGTAGATCAACTTACCCATCCCCCCTGGTATTCCTTTGATTTCTCCATCTCTCATCCACGGCTCCTGTAAAGGGGTATATTAAGCCTCTCGCAAACAAAAGTCCAGAAGAGAGTATCCTTTGCCGCCTTTGCATGATGTAGGTTGATTTGAAGGCAGCCTAGATATTCTTTACTTTCCATTACGTCGTTTTCGGTTTGGCGCCCTGAGTGGGTCCCCTCAACGAGATCGACGATCGCCAGCCACCATTCCCACGCCCGGTGGCCATCTTGATGGAACCTCCTCTTCATTTCAACTGGACTCCAGAGGTTGTCGTATTTCCTGGACCAACTGAGGCATTCCCATCTCCACTTGGAGTGCGTTTTGGTACCGTTTGTTTCCATGAAGGGTCATTCCGCAGGGTTTACCAGCCTCGGTGCTCGTTTTGCTTTCACCACTGATGGGAAGCAAACTCCCATCCGCTGGTTTTCCTCCCTTTCTCTTAAGTTTCACACTGCCAAATTTATAGTTGAGAAGATAATTCATAGATCTCAGCTTAACTTCGGAGTGCTGGTCTAGAGAAAGGACCAGTTGCACTGTTTCGTCACTGTCTTTCCTCCTCAGGACCTTCCACTTTTCTACTTTCAAATCGCGGTTCTGTGATAGAATTCTTGCCTTTGTCAAACAAAGGGAAGAATTCTATCACTCTTGTCCTTTGCACTGTTTGGGAAGAGACCAATTAGCACTATTGGCCGAGGGATTTCATCTCCCTCTACTTCCCTCAGATTTCCTCCCTCCCAAAGCTTCAGCTGCCCAGCAGTGAGTTGCAGCCACTCGGCTGTGGCCTAATCACCACAGTTGAACAACACTCGGCCTGGTTTGAGAAGAAAGCCGTAGAACCTTGGCCGTGTGGTATAGCCGTTTGATCCCACAATTTTGTTCAAAATGTCTTCTTGTATGACCTTTAATTGATCCAATGACAAGATCTCTTCTGGATAGTCTTTGGAGACTATTCCTATTTTAACTCCATTCGGATTGTGACTAGGAGCAATGTAGGTGCTTGCGCTCCTCCCACTACTCCCAGCTTTGGGGTTTCTTTGGAGCCCTTTCTGGAGTAGAGTCGCTATGGCGTGCTCTTTTTTCTGCAGGTGGAGAGACAATAGGCACAAGAGCCAGCTTTCTGGAATCTGAAAGATCGTGCCCGTTCTTTACTAGCCACTTGTATATCTTCTTGGCCGCGCCTGAAAGGCTCTGCGGTGTTAGACGGACTCTATGAACGGACTTCTCAATATCGGTTTATACATCTCCCAGGGGAAGTATTTCGGACAGATTGGGTCCCTCTTCCACAACCCTGACATGGATTGTGAGGCCCTTTTCAATTGGTGTTTTAGAGGATTTGAGTGGACACCTAGAGACCTCAGTGGTTGACGCCTTTAAGAGGGGGGGGGGGGTGCCCTCTGTAAAAGTTTTTCAATATACATAAGTCATTGATTAATCGAGGTGTTATACGGTCAGACGCAACAGGGTGTCATGTCACTTTATTCCTGGAAGGTTAGATTTAAACAGGAGGTCGCCTGGTATCCTGAGTTCGCATACTAGGACCGAACTCCCCTCCGGCCAAGCTTTCATTGGTGTATGCTGTTCCACCATGGATTAGGGGAGGCCGGCATCTTAGTTCTTCTTCCCACCGCTCCCCGAAAGTAGCAGATCTAGTACCTGAGCGGTCCAAGGGGTGAATTAAGCCCCTCCGCCCTGACAAGCTGCTCCGCAGCAAGCGAAGGGGATCACCCCTAATGATTAACCTACTAATTATCATTATGGGAGTGGAGAGGTTTCTCAATATTTATTTAAGGTCATATTGGATATGTAGTATATTTGGATCAAAGCAATCACTGTAATAATTAATTATTTTGTAATTATAATTAATTATATAATTGATATGTCATATCAGTGTTTATGATTTTTTTTCGTGGTCCGATTAACCACGAACCAATATATATATATATATATTATATATATAGTATAAATATATAATATATATTTATCATATATAGTATATATATAAATATATATATATATATATTATTATATAAATATATCATATTATATATAATAATATATATATTATAATATATATATATATATATATATTATATATAATATATATTATATATATATAACTATTTATATATATATAATATAGCAAGTATCTGAAGGGACAGGAGGTGCTATTAGAGAATAATATACTATGTATTTTTTTTGTATGCTGTAGAATAGTATAACATATATATATATAGTATAATATACTATATATATATATATATATATATATAATAACTTAATAATATATAATTAATATAATACATTAACATATTATATAATATAATATTAAATATATATAATATATTATAATATATATATTAATATTAAATATTATATATATATATATATATTAATATATTATAAAGATAATATATATATATATATATATAATATATATATAATATTAATTAAATTATTAATATATATATAATAATATATATATAATATATAATATTATAGTAATATTATATTATATATATTATATATAATATATATTAAATAATATATAAGTAATATATAATATATTAATAATTAATTTATATATATAATATATATATTATATATAAATACTAATAATAGGATAATTCCTCCGAAGTAAACTATCTAACTGTGTAATATGAGAGGCAATAGCATCGTGGAGATAATGCTAGATAAATTCGGTAAATTAAGAGGTAACCTCTTCGGGATATTACCACCAAACTTAAAGTATATTAAGATTTGGGTCGGGTAGAGTTCTTTTTTTTGTTATGCCAATGACCTGGCAACTCTCGGTTCACCTTCCACAATCATTTAGCGACAGACACATGAAGTGGGGACGGTATATAGCACTAAATAAGGCTGGGATTAGATATTAAACTTAACGACGAATAAATTACAGAATGCACATATAATATTAATTAATATAAATTTTATTCTTTGTACAAGAGTAATATAATTATATATGGTGTATAATATATTACAATTTTAAATAAAGAATTCCTATATTGAAGGAATCTCTCTTGAATAATTAAATGGTCGATAACAGTACTTTAAGAGATGAAAATTAAAAAATTATATCTACAAGAATTTTATAGTTAAAAACAGACAAAATTCATTTTTTTAGAGACAAGATTGTGAAGAAACCTACTGAGGAACATATAACACACCGAGCACAATCCTCTTGTTTGGAGAGTATATTCCCCATTACCTTAACTTTGGTCAGTTTTACCTACGCTCGATGCTCACAGAGGAATTACTCAGAATTATCTGACCCATATATATATCTAGTAGTCCATCAAATATAATCACTAAACAAGTACTTGAGCATTAGTATAATAATCCGCTAAAATATATTATTATAATATCAAAATATCCAATATCACTCAAAATTTGTATAGCATCATACAAAGATACATTACAGTATTCGCTATAACTTGTTATCCATTACAAAATTATACAATAATTTTTTAGTACATTCCAAAGTACATTAACCCACTTTCGTGGATTGTCTAGTATTTCAATATATGTATTTATCTTCTACCATTAGTGATTAAAATTGGAACACGGTATACTTCATTCATGTCTCTGTGATACTTACTTGAACGTTTGAAAGGCGTTTTTATTAACTCCATCCCTCTCTTTCGTCGACATACTCACCACCAACAAATTTTCTATAAACTTCAAATAATGTTTTTTTTTTTTTTTTTACCAATATTCATTAGTTAAAAGCATAATCATCATAATAATATACTGAAAATTACTTTACAATACAATTACTTTACAATAAATACAAAGCGTCAAATAACATTTACAACGTATAATCACATAGTGCATATTAAACAAGATTACAAGTTATTAATTCTTTTCTGCTTCTTATCGCATATGAAAACTTATTAATCTGAACATTAATCTCTCCCGCGTATTAATCTCACCATTTAGGCAATTAAATAATGGCAAGATAAAGATCCAAAAGTGGAATAGGCAAAAAATAAATGCAAAAATTGTTCATACGCACTCTAAGGACAAAAATTGGTGAATCTTCCAGCATCTGGAAAAATACGTGTACGCTGAGAATAAAGAAATCCTACTTATACCACTAGACATGCATTTCCCAACACGATTAATCATATCCCTAATTAAGAATTTCATATAAGGAGAGGATCGAAGAAGACAAGAATGCTGAGTGGAAGTTTTTCCCGCGGGATGGGAAAACAAGGTGCATCGTATATGTGCATGCAACAGAGTGAAATCAACGAATCTGTAGAGTGGAATATAGGGTCATCTTAATACTTTCCCATTCTTTTAAATGTATGGCCTCAAAATTTTATACAAAACTACTTTCTATTACGAAATAAGTTTCATTTTTTAGTGTTAATCTATTTAATTCCATTACAATCTTCTGTAATATATTCTTCTGCAACAGATTTAGGAGTAGTACAATTTGCTTGGAGACCTATCAATGCTATCAAAGCAATAATGTCATGTATTCTTCAGTTAAATTTCATGTACATTTAGATCAGTTTTGGAACAGAATTCAAAGAAATTTCGTTCTTCTTTATTATTTACCATACTGTAATTTATTAGAGTGAGTTGTATTAATATTATATGTACTTTGAGCCTTCAGACTGACTATCATAGGTCGCAGTTTATAGCCTATGTAGAATACAGCTACTTTAGACCTTCACCCACGCATTGAATAAATCTCGAAAAATATAACTAGTTACCTATTCAATTAGACCCGATCCATTCCTTAACCCCTTCTGGTCTAACTATCTAATTTAAGTGTATATAATAATACGTCGACTGAGAAGTACTAATTTGCTGTATAATTATATGAATCTCTTTTTTAATAGATACCACTTAGCACACATACAAATTTAAAGTCTTTACCGGGTATCATATACATACTAGATGTCGTTGATAGTAGAGCATCTGCTTTATCAGAAACGCTGATAGTCCGACCACGAGCCTCAGTTTTCCACAAAGCATGTCACCAAATGGTGAGACTTAGGGGCACCTCCTTATTAAAAAAATAGATCCAAATTTATAATTGATAATCGGTAATTGTTTCTTACAAAGTCACATCGTGTATATATATATGTAGATAATAAAACGTTATTTCTTCACTAGCTTTTATTTTATTACAAAATAGAATAAAATATTAACAATATTATAAGTTACATTTTATTATATTAAATTAGCTAATATATATCCAATTAAGAATATATTAATTATATTAATATACTTATATACTATAATATATTATATATTATGAATAATATATATATTAATACATAATTATATATATATATATATTTAAATATTATATATTATTAATATATACTAATATATTAATTTGGGCTAATATTATTATATATAATAATTATGAAATATAAACCTTAAAATGGAGTGAAACGTGGTAGTAAATATATATAGTATAAACTTAATATATATATACCATTAATATTACTACTTATATTATATTCCCATATGGGGAAACACAAGGTAATACTAGGTAGTAGCTCATGTATAGATTTTACTACTATGGGGCATATATATATATATAGTGATATATCCTAATAGAGATACTATGCCTATATATATATATCGCTCCTACCTCTACTTACATAAAGCAAAATATGAAATTATACTATACGTATATCTATAGATGGCCTTAAGCTTGCCCTTACTCATTCGCTATATATAAAGCATTTGCTGTATCGCTAGTATATAATACTATCGTATAGCTAGTATTATAGCATACTATTCAGATATAGACGTATCGTTATAATATATTATATATAATAATATATTTACACGAATTGATTATAATTATTTATATGCTGTTTATGGCATGAGAACTCTAGTAGACATTATTCCTCACTAGATCCCCCCGCTATTCAACGATCCTATATAATACTATTATACTAGTACTTCATAATACTACGCTATACTAATATATGTATCCACTAATAGTACTGATATTTCATAAAATACTACTATATACCCACTATAACTAACTATACGTATATAATATATAATAATATATATATAATATATCATCATAGTATATACTAAGCTATATACCTGATATCTTATACACTAGTTCATAAATAGCTATATATCTATATATAGCTACAATTATCATTATTAGTTTATATCTATGCTTGGACGAAAATCAGTTAATTATCTTCTAGACAAATATTCTTTGAGAATGTGAAATAGAGAGATTCGTTGTAAATAATGGCATTTTTATATTAATAATTTAATATTCGATTCAAGATTACCAGAATAGTAACTTCAAATACAAAGATCAATCAAAATACATACATACATAATCAACTTAATAGATAATCAATTATTCTTTTTGATCAATTATATAATTAATAATTTAATAATAAATATAATAATAAAATAATATCAAAATATACAAAAAATCAATATATAAAATTAAAATAAAAATACTAGTAAAAAAAGAAGAATAACTAAAATATAAAGAATAATAATATTGCAATAAATCATTCACAACGAATACCCTTAACATGAGAATATCGCAACATAAGCATAAGCCAAGTAAAGTATTTCAACATTAAAGAAGACAAGCCACAAAAACTCGATAAAAAATAAAGAGAAAGCTTCTACATCATAACAAGAAAAAAATGATTTTTAAGAATTGCGCCTCGGGGAATAATTGCTCTTAAGGAAAGATAAGCCATCGTTAAATGCAAAATAGAATGAAAAATATAATTTTTTAAACATTTATTAATACACAAAAAAGTCTATGTACTTTATTATCTGACTTTAAAAATGGAACTTGTCCTTTAAAAGGAAGTTAACCGATATATATTGAACGAACGATGTAATCGATTTTTTTTTCGATTATTTCAAGGCAAATATTTGCGTTCAAAGTGTAAAAAATCATTTTTTTTTTTTTTTTTTTTTTTTTTAACTGAAGGAATACCCAAGATTAAATCGCAAATATGGAAAGAGTCAGGGTCTCTCGACCTCAGCGGGGGACGAAGAGGGGGGACTTCGTCCCCCCCTCTGTCCCACCGTCGACTCGAGTCCCTTAAAAAAAATTTTAAAGAAAAAATTAAAAAAAAATTAATAAAAATTAGCATAATAAAAAAAAGCACTGTGGTAACTCAGCTCTCCTTCTATTGTGTTTAGCTACAACGTACACTGCAAACGGTTGCACGAGTAGCGTGTCGATGCGATTTTCGATATGTCTTTTTATGTAACTTCCTTTTAAAGGAGTTGTGCCTTCAAAATTATTAATTTTATTTATTTATTTTTGTTATTAGTTTACACGATATTTATTTTATCAAAATTGTTTTAAAATCTAAAAAATTAAATTATTCCTTTAAAATGTCCGAAGTATATGGACGAAAGCTTGGTACCTGTAATTCAAATCAATAGCTTTTATTTTATTCTAGGATAATTTTAAAGAATATTTCTTCTGTAAAAAGAAATACTTTCAGGAAGCTTGAAAAGTCAACAAAATCATACATTTAAATAATAAAATAATAATAATAATAATAATAATAATAATAATAATAATAATAATAATAATACAATAATAATAAATAAGTATAATAAATATATATAATTACTAACAAAAATAATAATAATAATAATAATAATAATAATAATAATAATAATAATAATAATAATAATAATAATAATAATAATAATAATAATAATAATAATAATAATAATAATAATAATAATAATAATAATAATAATAATAATAATAATAATAATAATAATAATAATAATAATAATATTTTATTATTCAAAATTTTATTATAAACTAACTTTTTTATTTAATGCATAATTATTTCATTTTTTCTCAGAATCTCCTGTCTTATTAGTTGTTGGAGGTGGTGTCATTGTAGTAGTTTCCGTGGTTGTTGGAGTTGTTGGAGTTTTAGTAGTTTCCGTGGTTGTTGGAGTTGGGTCATTGTAGTAGTTCTGTGGTGTTGGAGTTGTCGCATTGTAGTTAGTAGTTCTGTGG
The DNA here is from genome assembly GCA_015478945.1 of Trachelipus rathkii. Taxonomy (NCBI): domain Eukaryota; kingdom Metazoa; phylum Arthropoda; class Malacostraca; order Isopoda; family Trachelipodidae; genus Trachelipus; species Trachelipus rathkii. The sequence continues at coordinate 17,486 of JABUQX010113029.1, read as the reverse complement.
TTGTCTGAGGTTGTCATTGTTGCGTAGGTTTCCGTGGTGTTTGGGTTGTGTCAATTGATGTTTTTCCGTGGTGTTGGAGTTGTTGTCGATTGTCATAGTTCTGCGAGTGTTGAGTTTTTTCTCAGAATCGCTAGTTTCTGTGGTTGTTGGAGTTGTTGTCATTGTAGTAGTTTCCGTGGTTGTTGGAGTTGTTGTCATTGTAGTAGTTTCCGTGGTTGTTGGAGTTGTTGTCATTGTAGTAGTATCCGTGGTTGTTGGAGTTGTTGTCATTGTAGTAGTTTCCGTGGTTGTTGGATTTGTTGTCATTGTAGTAGTTTCCGTGGTTGTTGGAGTTGTTGTCATTGTAGTAGTTTCTGTGGTTGTTGGAGTTGTTGTCATTGTAGTAGTATCCGTGGTTGTTGGAGTTGTTGTCATTGTAGTAGTTTCCGTGGTTGTTGGAGTTGTTGTCATTGTAGTAGTTTCTGTGGTTGTTGGAGTTGTTGTCATTGTAGTAGTTTCCGTGGTTGATGGAGTTGTTGTCATTGTAGTAGTATCCGTGGTTGTTGTCATTGTCGTAGTTTCCGTGGTTGTTGGAGTTGTTGTCATTGTAGTAGTTTCCGTGGTTGTTGGAGTTGTTGTCATTGTAGTAGTTTCCGTGGTTGTTGGAGTTGTTGTCATTGTAGTAGTTTCCGTGGTTGTTGGAGTTGTTGTCATTGTAGTAGTTTCTGTGGTTGTTGGAGTTGTTGTCATTGTAGTAGTTTCCGTGGTTGTTGGAGTTGTTGTCATTGTAGTAGTATCCGTGGTTGTTGGAGTTGTTGTCATTGTAGTTGGATCCGTGTTTGTTGGAGTTGTTGTCATCGTAGTAGTTTCTGTTATTGTTAAGGTTGTAGGTAAAGTGGCTGGTAAAGTGGGCATCGGATAAGGTGGACAAGGATTATAAGGATTATATGGATTATAGTTATAAGGACCATGTTTCAAATTATCATCGATATAATGGTAAGGAATATTGGAATAGTATTCATGGCAGGGGTGTTTTGTATGTACAGGAGGGTAGGAATGTTTTGTTGTATGTACAGGAGGGTAGGAATGTTTTGTTGTATGTACAGGAGGGTAGGAATGTTTTGTTGTATATATAGTGTATGGACGAGATGTAGTGTAAGTAGGGGTGGTAAACTCGCGTGTATATACAGAGGTTGGGCGTCTTGTGGTGTAAATAGGGTGTTCAACAGGTTCATCATTTGGATCAGACAAATATATAACGTTATAACCTTGCTTATAATCATCTTTGTTTTCGTAATCCTTCAGTGATTTTTTAAGATTTTTCAATTTTTTTTTCAATTTCTTAAGAATGTATTCTCTTTTATAAAATTGAACACTCAACTTCACATATTTATTTTCCAATTCTTCCAATTCTTTGAAGTTTCTAACACTGTTGGTATTGCGTAACCCAAAGAACGCTCGACTTTCTTTCTCGTCATTTTCTGATGGTTCAAAATTTTTCCCCTGATGGAATGGTGATGGCTTTGGTTTATCTGAAGTAGGAAATGAATTGATGACAATTGCTATGCTTAAGAGAATCAGAATTTGTATTCCTGGTTTTGTGTTCCCCATGATTCTGAAAATTTAATTGCGAATATATATATATATAATATATAATATATATATATATATATATATATATAAATATATAAATATATATAATATATATATAACATATTATAACTATATATATATAGATATATATTTTCTCTTTATTATTTATATATAATATATATAATAATATATATATATATATATATATATATATATATATATATATATATATATATATATATATATATATATATATATATATATATATATATACTATATATATATATAATATATATAGTTAAATAAAGCTGTTAACGCCTTGTTATATTTATTGTTAAAAAGCCCTTGATTGCTAAAACAACTTTAAGAGTAAAGTTTTTATTACATAAACACTAATCACAAATATAAAATCACTGAAAACATATAAATAAATAAATAAATAATTGTTTTAATTTTCAAGCTTTCGTTCCCGAGGGAATGGGAACCTTATCAAGAAGATGCGATGGTGGTAAAGGAGTCAAAACTTTTGCGAAGAACCTGATGATGATTATTTTTCTAGTTGGTTATTAAAGAATGGAAGAAAGGGGAGGTATTCAGTGCGGCGTTCAGTATGGTGTCAAAATTTGTATTTCCGGGAATGCGATTGAAATTTGAGATATTTTTTATGCAATATGATTCAGCTATTTTCCTGTAGTTGTGGTTGTAGATGTGTGCTATTGCTGACATTGTGAAATGTACAGAAAATCAGCTGAATTCATTTGCTAAAAAGGGGGAGTTTTGGTTGCCGGTATTGAGGTCATGTGTGTGTTGATCTTTACGTCTTGTAAGATTGATGGTTTCTCCTATATAAACCGAGTCACAGTTGCTACAGGGTATCCTGTACACGACTTGTTGAGAGGGAGTGTGAGGTTTGG